>JAGJTL010000016.1:3104042-3119524 GCA_022063505.1 Calosoma granatense
TAATCTTAAACGCGGCAAAATCTTCACCGAGTCTGACACGCGAAACCGCGCCTAACAGCAGTCTCCGATACCATGTTTATAGTTCTGAGAAAGCCTCTCAACACTCGGAATACTTGCTTGTTATGTCTTAACTTCAGTTCATACCCGAAGCACACACAGGTTCAATTACAAATCCCTAAATAATAAAACAACTCCGAATTGTAATCATTTCTAACTATCATATTACTCTAGTTTCTTAGGTACGTACTTGGTACGTATTCTACGTACCTACACTCATAATTAACGTTATATATCGATACACTTTCAGTATGACTTTTGACTGTATTTTGTATGTATATACAGTGGATAATCCTAAGATATATGACTATTAGTTCAATGTTTCAACAAGAACTATATTGTATTCACATATTCATTTGAAAATAGAATATGTTGTGACATGAATTTGAAGAAACGAAACAAAAGCGACATATCTATAATATTTAGATAGTAGAAGGTATTATCGTGGAACAGTGTTGACAAATAAAATTAGCAGATTATCGGGCAAGGGCCGTGTTTGGCGGCTGTACGAATGTTTGTATAGCAGTTAGCCGAAATCAGTGACTTTACCGGGATGTGTTGAGAAGATAACAGTTTATTGAGGTCCCGATGGTTCGATATTTCCCACAACGATGCCGAAATGATCATAAATAGTCAGATATCCTTTGCCGTTTGACTGTGCCGCTCATGTTTCACTCGCAGTTTCACATTTAGCTGATCCGAATAACGTAGGCAGTTATCAGGTTTTCACAATTCAGATATGGGGATAAACATTTCACGTTTATATGGAGTCAATTATCTTATATCTCAACTTATACACCGATAACTGACTTCCCTTATAACTTGCAAATATCGACAGTGGATTATAATCCGCGATTAAAACTACTAAACTATATTCTATTCTAGGTTTTATTCAAATGTGTGTATATACTATTCATAAAAATAAATAATATGCACATTTTAACAGCATGGTTGAAAAATATCAAGAGAATTATTTATAATTTTTAGATTAGAAAATAAACTAATGTCAATACATTCAAAATATCTCATTTTATGTTTTGACACATATTTATATATAAATAAAGCTTAATTGGCATCAAGTATAGGGGGTTTCAAGAAGCACCCAAAACCTGTTTTATAGACTTACTTACATGTCATTTAATTGAATATTAATGAATAAAATGTCCGTATAACTATGGAATAATAGAATGCAGGTATTTTACTATAATTACTACCAGCACTACTATCAATAATAAACATACTATTGCTACTTATATAATCATATGTAACATTAGATATAATATATATATTTTAGCACAGATATTCTAATAAGAAATTATATAATTGTCATCTGTTAGTGTATATATAAATAAGAAATATATGAAATTAATAAAACAAGATGTATAATATACAAATATATAAACAGGAAAACGTTGTCTCACTTCCGTACACGCATATCGTAATAAACACTAATTAACCAATTCCGTCGCGAACCGCGAGTAAGTTTAATTGATAAATCGATGTAAGATGGAAGTTAGAATTCACCTGTCATCTTCAGACCGGTGCCAGGAGGAACACCAACGGTAGCGACACCAGCAGCAGCAGCAACAACAACACTTAGTTCTCTGTTCGTAACACGGATTCCAGGTTCAGTGTCTTGCCGAGATGTCGTTATATATAAACACTTGATTCGCACTCACTATTTTGGCTTTCAAGCACGCATGGTCCAACACTGAGAGTTTGTTTAAACACTAGAGGCCGCCGTAACAACCACAGACTGATGTGACATAACCACGAATAACTAGTAGCAATACAGAACGTACCTATATATACACGTACGTACGTAGGTATAGTTAGGTAGGTGTACCTAACTCTTAATGCCAACAGTAAGAACAACAACCACCTCTACTGCTGCTACTACTACTACTACTAAACAACAACTGTATGTGTACGTATCAATCCCTTCTGATATATATCGCTCTCTCTATATATATATACATACATATGCACGTACGTATATATGTATATAATGATAGTACGTGTGTGTGTGTGAGTGCGAGGATTGTATGTGCATGGAATGCTCGCTTCCTGATTTTCAACTAACCGAGAGTATGATCCTGTCCTGTCTGGCAAGGGAAATATGGGCGTGTCAAAGGGTGGGGCGACTGGGTGGAGTCAGCATCCCTCAGGATCCCCCCCACCCTTGCGGTATATTTCCATCGTGTATATACAGTGTGTCTACTACTACTACTATACAGAATACGGTATGCTAGGCTTGCTGACTGGATTCACAGCCGTTGCCTTTCTATATCACTTGTCTATCACCGAGTCCCTCCTCTGCACATATATATATCTATATATATTTGTCGATTATTTTTTACTCTGATCTCCCCACCATTTATTGGCATACATGTCGATTTCCCGGTTAATGTGACATCTTAATTTAATTGATCAACCAATTGTGTACGTACATACCACGCTTACATTACCACCTTTTGTTATCCGTACACTGAAACCATTCATAAACTAATCGTCAATTATTTTGCTCGATTTAGATAATTATACATAAAAACATTAGCACTATATCAACTGGAATGTTTTACCAACATTTACAGTAGTATTATAATCATTTCTAAAATGTTTTTTCAAAATATTCACAAATTTTATTTAACACTTTTTGAACGAATTACAATCTTGTAGAACAGATGAAACAATGGCATTGTGCAAATATCACGTGTGTATGTGTATGAAATCAGTAAATAACATGTTTAAAAACAGATTTTCATTTTAGATGTCCCAGCGGAACGAGATTCGTGCGCATATCGTAGGATTAGACTGCATTTTATATTCATAAACGCAAGCAACAAAAGAGTTTTTTATTAGGTCATAAATTTAAGATTCGTACAAGCTCATACCTGCCAAGCAGACATTTTCAGCCACATTAGTATATATCTATATACATATAGGCACATACAGACGTTACATTCATACCTAGCCCAGGACGGATGTAATTTCCTCATCCCTCGCGTACCACATTCATCGGCTGCTAATTAAGATATACATAATTTAATGTAAAATCCTATGAATTGATAAGAGAATATTTGAGATAATTAGAAACGCAAAGTTTTGGTTGATAAAGATAAACATATTTCTGAGAAATAAAGATAAAAATTTCAACTTATTTTATATATTTTCCTTTTGATAAAATACTAATATGAAGCATTTCACAATGTAATTCAATGTGCACACATTAAAAACAAAGTCTTGTACACATGTATACAAATTTTATTTGCAAATATGTCCGTTAATTTTAGCTGTAGCTACTTGAAGAAAGATCAGAATAAATAACATTGTAATGTAGTTATTTGTTAAGACAAATTCAACCCTTTACTTGGAAGAACAATAGAATTACATTCCATAAACCACAAGTACAGCTGACGTTTTTTTT
The DNA here is from genome assembly GCA_022063505.1 of Calosoma granatense. Taxonomy (NCBI): domain Eukaryota; kingdom Metazoa; phylum Arthropoda; class Insecta; order Coleoptera; family Carabidae; genus Calosoma; species Calosoma granatense. The sequence continues at coordinate 3,107,527 of JAGJTL010000016.1, forward strand.
CTTCATTGGTCTAGAAGAAAAAAATTACCCCCAAGGACGCCAATGTGACGTCGTATACAGAAACATTGTCATATCTGGGTTGACACTGCACTGTGCCATAAATAAAAACGTTCATATATATATATGATACTAATATACATTCATATGTGACCGTATTTAAGGGTAGATGTATGTTCCGTCTCATCCCCTTTCATACACAGCATATCATGCAGCATATAGGACGAATCTGTTGTGACGAAGCCATAAATATGACTTTCGTTTAGGGTCGGACGATTTCCGGACAATGCCGAAGTGACACAATTGTTACAGATTGCATTTTAAGTTGATCTTACATGGTTATTTGCATGTTACATGTATGTAAACTTTACCTGCACAATATCTTCCCTTATAAGAGATAAATAATATTATTCAACTCTACTTCGAGAGGCTGCTCACATAAGCAGATTGTTATCTCATTTCACGGGTATACATTGAGAATTATAGAAACTGCAAGGAAACTTAACTAACCAAACATTTAGCTGAAGTATATTTATATCTACAAAATGTCTAACTTGCTTATTTGTGTAATGTACATTTTATTATATTCCAGAAGGACACAGACAATTACTTTAGAATATATAATAAGATACATTTATACATCATATACCATTAATGTTTCGACGTTTCTATCAAAATATTTAACATAATTGTTTCCATGTTCAGTAGACCAAATACGAATTGTGTAGCTAGCGATATCAAAAACGAATGAGCCGTTTTTCATTTGTCATCATCATTCGATTTGTACGATTTAAATCGCATGTGTGCGTTGTACATGTGTGTGTGTATTTGTCAGAAAAAGAGAGAAGACGGAGAAGAATAAAGAAGCATAGTCCATTACTGTAAAATGAAATTCTATCGAAGCTGTGACCGAGACTTGAAATGTGTCACCTTTGTAGTTTTGCTGGTGGCCAGCGCCTGGGTTCGATCCTTGTCCCTTTGTACGTTAGCAGAGCACAGTTAGATTGAAATGGGGCTACTCTTAGGACGCCCGGGCACTCGTGGACGCAGCGGGACGCCCCCAGATCGAACCAATGCGGTCAACGATGGCCAATAGCGATTTTGCCGCGTTTCGATTTTATCCGATGCCGGCTTCACCCTCAATAACGCACAGCACGTTTTATCTCCAAAAAAATCCAACACAGCTTTTCAAGTACCTAAGCTTGTAATGCGTCTTCTCGTTTTTTCCCTGACTTAACATGTGATTTTTTCCTCAACTCAGTGTAATATTTTTGTCACAAGAAAATACAGGTTTCTTAAAGATGAAATAATTAACTTGGTATGGATAATATGATACTACATAATACTGCTCTCATATTAGAAGTATGAACAAAAGAATTATATTGAGAATATCTTCTTGATAGAAAATATAGAAAAGAAGAATATAAATAATATACTTGATGTAAGATCAAACTGCATATTAGCAATTAAATTTTATATAGCAATATAGAAGCCCGCTGATATGAAATTTTGTACGCAGAAATCAGAAATACTTTAATTCACTTTCAATATATTTAAGCATAAATAGAAAAATATCTAACTTTATTATGTGTGTAAAATACTGTATCAGATGTAAATCAACATACTCGTATATGTAATAATCTTGAAATGCTAATTAGAAAAAGATCTAAAAATAATGTTTACGATCTGAAAAACGTGATTTCATTTTCGATGGCTATTGTGTTTCATTTCTTCAGTGACCGTTACACTGTTTGAAATGTAACACTGCGACATATTTATGCTATGAAATTACAATGCAGGTGCAACTTGTGTATTTATGAAGTGATTTTATGAACTTGTACATACACCATTTCTTCACTGGTTTCACGATTTGATAAACATAGATACGTCAGATATTCAATATAGTTATTAGTAAGTTTTTTATCGCTACGAATTCTATCAGAATCACTTGCAGGTGACTATAAAAATATATGTAAATTTATGATTTTATAAACATAAGAGTTTTGATTAGAAAATATCTTATACAGAAGGCATACAAATATTCTAGTGATACAAGTCTATACTTTTAATGGTTTATAAACAGAAGGTATCTATTTTGTTATGTTGTACTGCTATTTTATTATCATAATCGCAGGTGTTAATCTGTGTTTTTATTTGCAAACATCAAAATACATGTATGATGTTATTATTGATATTACGAGCACTATATATCATGAATAAAGTAGCTTATATGTTTCGTCATATTTCTTCAACTAGCAATGTCATGTTTGAATCAAATAGGAATATTGTTAGTATATAGGTGTGATGTACATATATAAGACTATATAGCCCGTTTCTCGTCTTGTGACACGTATGGTATGAGAGTATAGTACGTTTATGTACGGTGTGACTGGTTGGGCACACTCCCAGCAAGTACAACTAGTAGCTAGAAGTCTACAACTGTGTGATTAGGGACCTCCTAGTCGGCGTGACAAAGGTTCATGAATACGAAAGATCGTTCATACATAAAGGTGCACGGAAGTACATTGAGTAGTGAATGCGAGCGGAAGTGACCCCACAATGTGATCTCACATCTTCCAGTGCACGTTGCCGGTGAAGTCACTGGCTGAAAGCATGTTTTGGCCAAACACAAAGGGATATGTGCATTGCACTACGGACTGATGTCTTGATTGCTATTATTTCGTACGACATAATGCACGGGGGCCGCGCCGTGTCTTTCTTTATTCTCCTGTTTCTATTCTGATCAGTTTCGCTCTCTGTGTAACGGTCGCGTCGTAACGCGACGCGCCAGATATTCAGCGGTTACCGCTACCATTGTATACTGTACCTTTGATTGTTGACGCCAAATCATAATTACCGTTTAACTGCCCCTAAGTATATACTCCAATGCTACTGTTACAATTGTCACGTTGTTTTCCAATTGTGAACGAACATTTCATACAATCACAAAATACCTGAACACAACACGCTACATTCCCATGCGTCTTCTGTATTCACTTGTAAATCTTATTTCTTCCAAAACTATAGTCATTCACGCACGTTCTCTTTCATAGAGTAATAATAGTTCAACTTCATATTATTCGGTTCAAATTATAATAACAATCAACTAATATACACTTGTCAGACAACCGATAGAAATGCGAATCATTTCTTATTCTATAATGAATTTAGTTACTTGTGTAAAATAATGTTTAGCTTGGTGTGTTCCGTTAAAATATCATTGTTCAATTGTTAAGTTCTACCTGTCATTCAGTATGTTTGTTGTATAGGTTTGTAAAGAGACTGCCCGTTGCAGTACCAGTAGAGATATTATGTTGTCTGACTTCAGTTCAGCGCGGCTTGTGTTTCTGAAGTAAGATTTTTCTGTACAATTTTTCAAAACTGTCAGTTGCACGTCGTTGCAATACATCTTCATAGATAGATACATCAGTACGGCGAGTGCATGTATGTACTTGCACAGAAGTGAAAACGTTTAGCGTTTAGCGACAGAATTCCCAAGCGTCATATAATGTATACAGTGTGTTAGTTATTGAACATGTTTCACACTTGTTCCACCGGGATTTGTCCATTTGCGGCGATTTCACACCAAATAGCCGAATTCATTAGGCATATTGACTGCAAGATTAATCAAAATGTCACGCATGTCAAAATGCACCGGGCCGCCCAGTACAATGTAATGTGTTATATGCTTTCACAGAACAATTATATTTACCTAACATGTGTAAACATGAACAGTTCATCAGCCATCCATTGTATTTAAATAACAAACAAACAAAAAATGCACAAATTAAACAAAACTAGTTATTATCTTAATCAATCGCCATCAGTTAAAAATGAAAATGTTGTTTCCAAATCATAAATATATAGGAATTATTTCATGAAAAATCATTCAGAATTTAATGCAATATAAGTATAAAAAACTAGAATTTCAATTCTATATTATAACGTTTCATTTAATACATTGAAATTGAATCTGATTTCATGAACTAACAGAAAATATTAATAAAACATTGTTATGCCTACGGGTTTTGACCCTTCTATGTTACATATCACAAACATTTTAAAATTACAAATACGTTAGATATGTAGGTATAGATATTCATAACATTTTTATTCTGTTACAGAAAAAAATATCTATATAATAGCGGAATGAAATATTCAAATCCAGTTCCTGTATTGGGCACTGTGTATCGTTAAATAAAGACTTATAGAGAAATAGAAATGTTTGGTATCCGTTAAAGGAATCGAAGCTTTGACCGCAGATAAGCTATAGAAAATTAAATGAAGCCATGCAAGGAAATGCAGGTATGCGATAACCTGTCAAAGAAGAAGGGACGCGGCAATTCCCTTAAAAAGGGAAAACCATCCCGGAACCGATTCTATTCAGCTATGACACACGCAAGTATGTACATACATAAGTTAACAGCGGTTATACACTGGGCTACGTTCAACAAAATAACTAAAAAAGGGATTTTTACCGAAAAAAAATATCTGTATATATCGGTAGGGTTAACTCAAGGGTTGAACCGTGCGAAATTTTGACGAAAAGGGTAAAATTGATTTGATGAAGGGTGACAATGAATAAAAAATTTAAATTTCCTTTATTGTACAGTAGTATTGGCATTTACCTCTATCAGGTTTTTACGCATCAAAAGGCGTGATGACTCGATGGCTTCTTGACAATACTTTCAAATTGAATGTGAATTGCGGTTACTTTTCTCTGTCCAAATACACCATAAATTTCTCATAACTAGTGAACTCTCATCGTAGATAACAGCAACCGTGATGTAGCAATTTATATTTGTGTCATATCTCACGTTTTTACAAATATTTTCTTACTTTTCAGACATATAACGAACAAACACGTTACTCACCAGCTAATTACAATGGCATGTTATGTCTTTGCATTTAGTTTTCTATTCAATATAAAATAATCAAACATATGGCATCATTTACTAAACATTTTACAGAATAAACATGACAATATTTCATATAAACAGTTGCTGTTTTTATCTGTGTTCGTCATATATTGTTTTGTTTTTGGTTAAAAATGACACACGTGTTACGGTTTTTATATATAAACTGTTGCTAGGACAATAATATCATGTTGTTACAAGTAATGTATAGTTTGAGAATAAGGTGTATTTGATTCGGTTTGTAGAATGTCTGGATTGTTAATAGCGGATTGAAAGAGGGCGGATGAGAATGTCGTGGCCGGAGGTTTGGCATGTTGTACAACACGGGAGTAATGATTGGGAGAGCGGTTGTTGGGTTGCGGTTGCGAACTTGTGTAAAAGCAAGGGTGACGACATTAGGGGCGGCATTGTCTCAGCTCGCTGTGTTCGTGATTGACTAATCGACGGTCTCTGCAGGCGTCGCGACGTCTCCTTAATAAGCTGTTGCAAGAGACACATCGGTAATTGGAAAACGAGTGTCATCAGTCATATACTTTCACATCGGTAAACTGACTGGACAATTTATCGATCAACTAAATATCTTTACTTCATACAATAGTATTAGCCTCAGACACAGGAAATCAAATAGTTTCATACTATCATCAATAACATACTTGTTCATTGTATCAGTCATAGATTTTTTCTCACATTTAATTTGATTAAAGCGTGTTTTTAACACGCATCTACTCAATCTACACACAATGACACTGCTAAAACAATCCCCTTTAAAATGAATATAAATTTTATATAAAACGAAAGCAAGTAGCTGGGCCCCTCTGAAGATTAATAAAGCAAAATTCAAAAACACCAAGAGAGCGCATGAGAAAACAATTTAAAATTCAAAGTCCTGTCGCAGGAGGAGTAGATAATTGAGAGAGAAGCCGTGACGCGATGCTACATGGAGAGAGTGAGAGAGTAGTCAGTCATCCTTCACGAAGAGTAATGCGTATATGTATGTATGTTATGAACATCTAACACCCTTCTCGTGTGTAGCAGCACACTGCAACGTGAGGGTGTAAAACTGTGAAACATTTCCAGTGCGTCGATAATCTATGTATAGTATAGATATATGAAGCACCGCGGCGCCTGTCAACTGCACACGGTGTACTCAAAGTGTTCGGAGATTACTAAGTCACTGTGAGGCGCGTCGCGACACAGTAGAGCGTCGCGTTCAAGCTGCGGCAATGCTGCAAAGCGACATTTTAATGTGAAAATTGATTTTGTGATGGGTATTTTATACTTCACACGCGGCTAACGCACGCTTTATACTATATACTTTCTATTTCACTCGTACATACGGGTACATCCCTCTGCATCTGTCTTTGTCTTCTGCACCACTCACGACGACCTGTAATTACCGGATTTCAAACTCAGCTGTGACCGGTCGTGGCTTCGCCACGTTTCAATTTTATTTTGAATCTATACACCAAAGATGTAACGGGCATTTCATTCGTTCGTTCGTTTATATCTAAAAAGTACCGTTCTCAATAAGATTATACTGACATTTGATAGAACAGAATTACACGTTGTCAAAAGAGGAGATTTTCTACATCAAATATAGGTAAATATTATATTATTATTAGAAATATTCTTGCTATTATGAAAGTATGATTTATATATGAATAACGAACATATTAAACTAAATATTTATGCGGACACTAATAATTCGGTTACATTTAGATATGGTTTAACAAATACTACTTTTATTGTTTTATTCACAACATAATGGAGTATTATTATACTTTTCTCACGATCATTGTTTCAAAACCTCTACTTGTAATGCATGCATTGATTCATGCTATTATAGGATATAAATAGGGTAGTATATACCCTGTATTTTACCCTTAGCCAGTCATACAGATTCACATAACCCACCCTCGTCTAAATCTTTTCACTCTTAAAACTGAACAGCCGTTTAAAATAGTTTGATTCTAGAATAAAATCTCTATTGCTTGTATTGACACACACATAACTGCCTATATAAATAAAACTATGACTGAATGTAAAGGAATTTAGCATTTCTAATTTATGAGTAATAGATGAAACAGTAACATCCTATTACAATACCTGTATTATTATTTTCATTTGAAATATAAACATTTTGTGACATGTTTAGAGAAATAAGTTTTGATGATATTATTTAACAGACATAGAACAGTGAGAATATATCACGTAGACTTCTGATAATGGAATTGGTCAGTGATCTATTGAACAATGATGGTAGTTGGAGGAGGGGGGTGGATGTTAGTGAGAGAATGAGTTTATTTAAAATGCGAAATGGAAAACGTGGCAAGTGTAAAGGAAAAAGAAATGACCAGATTTAAATGCAATGTCCTGCTGAAAAGCCTAAGTTTAAACTGCCAACACATTTAGATAAGACACGGCCATCCATTTCACGAACTCTCAATATAAGAATAGGTGGTTCGGCCTTGTGCCAATACGTACGTCCAATTCAATGCTAGATCCGTTTTATATATCAGTTCACATTGCCAGCCTAACAATACCAGATAGCTATATATCTTCTGAGAACTGATATCTGAACCTTGTCGATAAAACGACACACGATTAGTTAGTTGTTCGCACAACGTACACTACACACGTACGTACATACATTTCAATGTCCTGTACCTCATACACTACCACTACCACTACCAGTACAACCATATCTATTATACAGTAGCTATAGCAAACATAACTCCCATACACTGTGCTATCAAACTAACTACATACACTCACACACATACTCGTTTAGACACGCTTCACATACATGCGCCTATACAAACGTACAAACACGATCTCCTAGGTCAATAAATGCATAAACATTTATATGATCTTTATAACGTCGTATTGACCTTCCCCTGAAACATAAAGGAACTATATGGAATGTGCATATTCTATACATGTTAGCTACTTTTCATATTTAACGACTTACTTGTTATATTTTTTAGTTATTATGAAATAGTAAATGGAAATATGTATTTATTCGCTATACATATAACATAATTATAACATTCCTAGAAATAAGTCAACAATAAAATCAATTTCAATGCTGGATTTTCAACCTGTAATTGGAAGTCTTACAGTGGACTGTATGTGTATTGTATGTTTGTGTATAAGGTAAAAATATGAAACTAGCTATAAAATAGTGCAGCTAGTGTGAATTGGCTAGCTAGTATATAGAAGACTTGTGCTTCTCTGGAGTGCTATTTAAAACTAAAGTATTGCTATCTGATCTAGAGTACACGGACACAATGGTGCAGGTCCGTTACTCTCCACTCGATTCCCAGAAGAATCGACTGAATCCTTATCTGTTTATTGAATCGCACTCAATCAACAGTGCCATGCATTCGTACTGCATCAGTTTCAGTCCATGATAGCCCAGTGACTGATGGCGCGGTTACATATTCGAACCCTAACCTATCTTACAACACGCTTGTTTTCATACTGTAGCAAACAAATAAATATACGCTCGATGTGTTAAAAGAAAAAATCAAACTACAGACGGAACAGACGATGATGTTCGTTTGTAATTTTTGTGTTAGTAGCAGTGAAGTGAATAGTGCATAGTGCATAGCAATAGCGATACATGTTCCATCAGAAAGCCATTAAACGGTCTACAAACACCCGGAATGCGAACATGGAAACTATAACAAGCGGTAATAAAATTTCGAAAACAAGCAACAACTTTCAACGGCAGTCATTTCGATTCGGTGCAGGGTCAAATCACGTTGTTATTTTCATAAAGCATTTTATGTTTCACTTCATTTTTTATAGGATTACAATTGCAAAAACAAATTGTTATACAATTTTGTAGCTCACATACAATTCAATTAACTTTTCTATTTGAAAACTATTAAAATCATACCGTAACGGCATAGTTCATATTGCAATAAACTTTATATCATATTTCTGAAAATAATTTCTAAAGGCTTTTTAACCGCAAATAAAAAGATATATCTTTTTGACATTGGAAATTAATGGTTTTTCGTCATTTATTTTTTGTCCATGAGAGCCATGTCACTTTCATGTATGTTCCATATTTTTATCTAAAAATTTTCTATTTTAAAGAAACAACCATACAACATACACTTCAATGAATTATAACGTTTAAAATTATTTAGTTGCGTAGTGATGATTCTAATCAGAAATTAACTGATATTGGAAAAGTAAAACTGTCATTGTTTTATTCAGGATAATTTGTAATTTCATGCATTGATATCTCCGATCATTGATCAATGAATCAATGATCATTTTATATAAAACCATAGATAATACAGTAATTAATTATGCACAATACAAATTGAAGTAATTTATAATGTAGTGTATTATATCTGGTGTTAAAATATTCATGTAACACAGCGAAAATATTGGAATGAAGTTAGAAAATTGATCTTGAATATATATATCATAAAGCGCGGCTCTTCCCCTTATTGGTTTTGACGTTCCCGTAGGGATTCGCATGTGCAGCAGGAGGGAGGGGGCAAGACAGCTGTTTCTGAAACCATCTCACCCTTAATTTCTTCATCTTCAACAACTTACTGCGTTCATAAATAATCTTACACTGCAAGACATTCTGAGATTAAAAATTTCTCCTGCAAATTTCTATTCATGTTATCATTCTTTTATTCCGTTTTGATTGTTCGCTGTCCAACGATATTAGATTATAAATCGCAAAGTTTTAGATTTTTAAACTCTAGAGTCCTGCTTTCAAAACGAAACGACACGACACTCGAAGCGTATACGACGGAAACAGATATTTGACATGGAAATAAAAGTTAGACATTTTTAACAAATGTAAAACAATATAGCTTTTCTATTATTACAAATGTATGAACAGTATAGTTGTAGAAGTTATTTCTTTAATTACAGTAGTACAACATATATCACTATTATAATATATATGTATAACGAATGAAGACATACACACATATGCATATATAATAATATAATTCGTAATAGTTATTTAGTAATAGAATGAGTGATACAAGAAAATACCTGCTACAATTCCTGTAAATACAGTTGTTTTGTTTCTATGTACTTATAGACAATACATGGAATATTATACCTATGTATGTATGTGTAATAGACTCTTGTATGAATAGTATCAGTTTATAATATCCTTATTATTGTTATTGTAAGAGTTATTTGTTATGCATTTGTTCAGTGTGCAATGTATGTTTGACAAACAAGGAGTAGGCAGACCTGTAAGCAAGCTAGATTCTAAGCTACAGCGGTGTAGTGTACACCCTTAGCTAACATTGGGCCTCACACTCTATAGGTAGACAGTGTAGTGTGCGCGCGTCCAAGGCCGTGAGTTTGTCTAACTGTTGCTTAATCAAACACCCTCTAGCCACTGTCTGTATGACAGCGGACCCACGTACAATATGTCGATTGTTTGGAATTGTTGTCTTGTCTGAATTATTAATGATATGCCAAATTAATGCCGTATTATCTCCCCTCGCCCGTGTCTATCTATGGAACAGTAGCAGAGGGGGGTTGTTACAACAATGAGAATCTGTTACACTCCTGTTCATACAAGAGCGAGCGAGAGAGAGAGGCACAGAGTCAGTCAGTCATTATAAATGTAAGACAAATGTACATCAATGAAATACATATGTTGTCAAATTATTATTACTACATATAACTACGCTATGTGTTAACATGTACATTAGAAAAACAATTCATAAGTTAATCGTTCATTAGTTTTTTGCTTGAAAAAGCCATAAAATTAGTTTAATACGTACAGTGTACAAAGGCTTGCGTAGCTTACTGTATATAGCCAACAGAAAAAGACAGTTATAGATAGTTTATTATCAATATTCTTTTCCAGTATTTGAGTTGTTATTGTTTATTATTATATTGTATTACATTTCGCCTTCCGCTGGCTATATTAATAAGCGTGCACTGTTTTGTCTGAAGTTGTTGTTGCAAAGTGACGTTACTAGTAAGTGTGTCTCCTAAAAATATCACCTGTACTAATATACCTAATAAATAAAAGTGAGTTTTCAACGTTTATATAAATTCGTAATATTGTAATATATAAATCTACATATTAGTTTGTTTTTTACATTGCAGAAATAACATTGCATCAACATTTCAAGTGCGATTCTAAGCGAGACTTCGAATATCGTGGTATGTACATTTTTTTATTTCATTTAAGTGATCATGTATTTTACTATTTACTTTATTTTACTATTTAATATTATTAGTTTAATTTATTTAATATTACTCAAGCAATGATATATTCATAAAGTATTGTGTTTTCATGCTTGTTAAAATATGACAGTGTTAATTTACTGGAATGAAACTTAATTTTATTAATAATATTGCAGTTAATCCAAATCTCTGGATAATTTAAACTCGAATAATTCATGTTTTACAGTATATTTAGAAACACATAGTGATATATAGTTTTGTGCTGAATATCCGGTACGTTTATATTTTATTCGTACTTACAGATTTACCGGTTAGATGGCAGTACTATACTAACTAGTATTAACTAATCATATTGTTTATTATACTGATCTATTCATTTACTTGGATCTGTAAAAGTGTCGAATACCTGTGTATGCTAGTTATGTATCATTTAATTAAAACCTTGGCATATTGGTTATGTTTATTGAAATTCTATGACGAATATAGCGAGATTCACACCAACAATGGAAAATAGTAGGATAAATTACCTTATCAACATTGTGGCAACAATGTAATTTCACTGAACAATTCATTTACATTTATTATTAACTGTACAATATATTATATATTTCAATGCTTTGTTCTGCCGGCCTGTTAAATTAAACTAAATATCACAGTGCATTTGTTAATTTGTATAATGCAATCACAGTATGTATGAACCATGTAGTAAAACAGCACCAGCGAAATTATATTTAAATGTCCTCTGATTATTTAAACGTTGAATAGATTCCATATACAAAGCGTTATTTTCAGTTTGAATCAATCATTAAACAGTTTTAAATACGTGACAATTACCCAGTGTAATACATCGGCTTTCAGTCAGTTACGAATGGCCATACCATATACCGTAT
>JAGJTL010000016.1:3136510-3161272 GCA_022063505.1 Calosoma granatense
CAATTAACTTGAACTAAACAGTCTATTCCAAATTTCTTTTTATACCTACATGAACCTATTGCTGTGTGTGTTGAAAGGATTATTACTTGTTCTATGTCCTCTGTGAAATTTTATTACTGAAATAGGTTCATAAAGTTACCAGTTGCAATTTGGAGTTAATTGAAATGTTTGTGCGAAACCTATAAAATGTCATATATAAATTTAAATTCAGATTATCAACAATAATAACACAGTTATATATAGCCAACAGTAATTCGTAGAATTTAAATAGAATACCTGTTCTTTGAATATGAAATAATCCATTCTTATTAAATGCAGTAAAAAATATTATTTTTCACACAAAAACCTTGTAAACAAAACTGAATCATTCTAAAGCATATATCCTAAAATTTGTTATCAAATCTTTCTGAAATAATTTTCTAATATGTGAGACTAATAAATTAACGGAAATATATATATGGAAGGACTATATTTCGGAATCCATCTAAATAAATCTGATTTAATATCGCTCTATACATAACTCGTCTGTCTATGATATGCTGTGATATACATGTATAATAGAAGCGGGACTATTTGACTCCGGGAGCGCTAGTGTTAAATCATGAGACCGGTCTGTGCGCGTCTTATGTGGTGACTACAGTTGACATCTGTGCGGCGTACGGCTGTCCGCAGTTCCTAGTGATTTACGCTAATTTGTTTTCTCTTTCCTATGGGTATTTTATGGAAAACCTTGTTTTACTAGTATTTAGTGACTCATAAACTAAATGCGAGCCGAGAAGTGTTGTATCGAATTTCAAGCCGATAATAAAGAGGAATTAATTTTTTCATTTAGTACTTTTCGAATATGTGTCAAGTTTATTGATATTGAAATCACTGTCTTTCCGTTTTATCAGAGAAAAACTAACTATTCGAGCATTGCTAGGAACAAAAAAATTTGATATTTATTACAATAATATTTCAGTCAAAAAACGATATTTTAAATTCGACATACAGATTTCGTTCAATTTTATTCTATTTTAGTAGTAAGTCATATTCACTGGTAAGAAGTTGTCGTAATATTTCAATGTCGATTGGCTGGTTAGAATGGAATATTTAATATTCAGGAGTTATTTTTCACGTGGGGTTATTTTGTTGGCTTAACTCGTGTCGGGCATTATGTAACGCGGAGATGTCACTGCGCAAACATAGAAAAGTTTTCCGGCTGTTGAGGGATGATCACTTAATCAAACCATGCCACCCCGCCCCGGGCAGATGTTCCGATAGCTACACCCTTATGACACGCATTTGGAGATTATTACAGGCACGGCTTAGCCCAATACCCGTACATGTACCTACATATACCTACATACCTACATTTTACATTAATATATAATTCTAGAAATAACTTTATATTAAAAATAATTTATTTTCAACATTTAGCATTACTACTAAATTTAAAAAAAAAACTTAAAACTTGAATGAAATAACTATTATTACAATGAATTGTAAACGTTTTTTCAATATAAGATTATTGAAGGTCATATTTCCACACAACAGACACATACATGGTTTTTCTAACAGGTTAACAAGAAACTATTATCTGAATTGATAAGAAACTGCGTAGGAAATACGAACAGAGGCAGAGGTGTAAGACTATTACCTTGGTAAGCCACATGTGTGTGTGTGTGTGTGATTTCAAGGTAAATGTAGATTTATATAGTATATCACACCGATGTACCCCGTACTCTATATTAGTGTTACGGACCTGGCATCTAAGTCGACATCCCTTGTCGCAAATATGTATGTATGAAATGATATAAACACCCATACACAGTTTAGCTACACAATATGCGTAGGTCATATTAGGGGTAGAGAGATTTATGATCCCTTAAAGTTCCCTCGCACGTCCCTCGCCCAGCCACACTGCACACTACGATTTCAATTGTATGACATAGGGGTAACGTGTCAAATAACATGCGTGTTTTGTGTAGTTCATATACCATACATATAGAGACGCTGTGCGCAGATACAGATAGACTGTCAACATCACCTGACTTACTTTCTACTAATACAAATAATAAAATACATACATACAGAATCGGCGACGACGAATTGCCTCCATCATTGTTCAATGAAAATGAGCAATGACATGTTTTTTTTCACTACGGATCTACTGTTCAATTATAATGCAGTTATTATGAGTCTGTTGCTTTCATTTCTTTCTTTCAAAGCATAGAAATTATTACAAAATAATACCGTAATTTATATCATTGTTATCAGTATGTACTGAAATATCAAATTAATCTTCATAAATGCTTCAATAAAAAACTATATTTAACTGTACTAGCATTAATGGAATTATTTATGTTTGAACATAGGTTAATTCATAGAACTGAAAAACATTAAAATGATTTCTTTGTAATGAAACAACTGAGTTATTTATGTTTAGCATAAATATATTGAACTTGCTGATTTTAATTGGTATTTAATTAGCAGATGAGTGTATCAGGTATTGAACTAAATGAACATACATATATACATACATACATACATATATAGGTACTATATGTAGATATACTGGTTGTACTTAGAATTAGATGAGGAGAGAATAATTTCGGGAGTTTAAAATTCACTTGGCGTGAATATTAAATTAACGCAATTACTCGAGAGGTGATTGAAGTTTAGGCAGTGGCGCGGTTAGGGGCGTTCAGCACGCACGATCACGTGACTATAATTGCTTGAATCGCTGAGGTGCCACGGAGTTAACTATGTCAGCGATTAGGTAGTATGACGCCCGTACAAACCCGCAATCGGACCTAAATTCTCTTCTTCTTATACAAGTATACAGATGTATTAATTCTCATTATATTCATCTTCATACTTACTATGTATTCTTTAACAATTTATACTACATTTTAGTTACAACGTACAAGTATTTATGAAAAAGAAAATTAAACGCTGTAATGAGAATCATGTTGATGTTTTATTTTTTGTTTCTACTGTAGTCAATGAACTCCTGGATACGATTAGTGCTCTTAATGTACGCTATCTTCAACCCTACTATGATGCTTTTAATACGGAATTCCTCTTTCAATTAATTATCTAATTGTCGCACCTAAATCACGGCTCAAGTGCAACATGGTATGTATCTTAAGGGGTCGTTAAGAGATAAAGGGCGCCCGAATACAACGCCTCTAGACGGTAGCACCTTACACTACATGACACTACAGTGGTTGTGGTTAACCACAAGTGGTTACCGTAAATCTTCCGACTATTTCTCACTCCACTCCGTGTCCTGATTGCAGCGGGCACTGTACTATGCTTGTAGGTGACTTTCTCACGGCTCCACGCATAGATAATCGTAATGTGTTCCTTACATTTCGCCACGAAACACATGGCGACATAGGCGCCATCATACATGATACCGTAATCAGTGTTTTCATAAAATAAAAACACACCAAAAACTATACCATTTCATACCAACAACCTGTTATTATAAAAACTAGAATATACCTAAACAACATGCAAAACAACGTGTATCTATAAGAAGAAATTATATTATTCATATCTAGGTATATTTGTTGAACGAATAAAATGTACTAGAGAAAATATAAAAAGATCTGTGAATTGTCTAAAAAGAAAAATCATATTTTTATGAGTATCATTTGTAACGGTGACTATCTGGACATGAAAGAAAATGTAATTGGACACGTTGTGCATCGGACAGACACGGATGGAACTAACAATGTTATAGGTGTGAAAGATATTGTCTTCCCGTTACCTCACGTTGTCCCCATCTATTATTTCATTGAATTTATGGAGCTGCCATGAAATCAAACTGTTAATTTTGTGAACACGTGCAACATCAGGTTCCTTTCACTTGTCCCGCGATTCCAGGCAAAAAACCGGATAATATTGTCTACAATAGACTCGATAATCATTATTTTATACTATGTAACACATACAAGACTAAGGAAGATGAAGAACGAGAAATACTAGTAGTTAGAATTCTGATAAAAATACAAAATATGGACGAAAAGTAAATAACATGAGAGGAAAGATGTGTAGCGAGCATATTGTACGAGTAGGTATATATGAGACTGTATGTGATATAACGATGGCCGCTGCATGCGGAATGCCCTACGAGTGTCACGGTGGCCGCTGGGGTTGTTAAACCGTAGCCAGCTCTCGTCTTACATGTTGAGTCTGCATGCCGGACGCGGCCATTAAAAAGTCTCTGTTACCGCGACCACGTACACACTCCCTTATCATCACTGTGTCCCCGCTCTAACACGCACTCCTAAACACTGTACCAATATATGTACATATGTATATCTACATACCTACATCTAGCCGAGAATAACATTTAATAACCAGAACACACACAATGTACACTGAACAATTAACATAAATCATTCATTCTCCAATACCATGCTATTCTCGGATCATTCATTTCGAAATATATACAAATGATAACAGTACACATATGTAGGAGTGTAACAGTATTAATCCTGTTTTATCTATCTACATGTTTATACATGATATAGTAATCTAACTGTAGAAACTACACCGTGAAATAACAATACATTAATGATCGAAATAAATCTCGATTATTTGTTACGCTGAATTAAATGCTACTGTACAGCAACGTTTTATCGCATGTTCTTCGCGTGCTTGCATTTGTTTGTCCGTCATATCAATCACCGCACAAGTGAGTTCAATTCTGAAACTTCACTTTATCATTTACATTACAAGAAGACTTGTAAGGTGTCTCCATTAGTTGTTGCACCAATTAGGAACGGTAAAGGACTGTGAACGGAATAAACAGTCGTGTCATGCATTATGCAAAAGTGTAATTGCATTTAAATCTACTGTCCACTATGATGGTGGCACTGTCTTGTGTTGTAGGGGTAGAGTACGTGTTATCACTTGCACTCATCTTGCCGACAGTTCACCGGCCTAACTAGTAGTGACCTGTGTGTGTTATCGACATAGCACGGCCATAAAAAGGGGTGAAACAGTGTACGAACACTCATTGACGTACGTCACTTATATCTCATGAATATTCACCGTACACGGCCACGTGGCGAGAGGGTCAAATTGGAATAAATACCGGTTACAAACTAATAATACACGACAACCAATCAATAGTGAAGATGATAAAACACTTCACTTCACGTGTTCAAATTTAGATACCGTTAAAAATCTAGACATTTTACATACATATATAGCAACTAAAACATTTCTAATTTGTATATTATACATTTAAATTCAAATATATATTGTATTTCGTCATATTCTAGCATAATAGTTTATTTTACAAAATGAATTATAAAACATATTTGTATATTATCAAATAATTGTTATGTGAAAGATTGTTAGTAAATGATTAAGATTACAGTAACTTAGAGATTAAAATAACATTCGTATCTTTGTGTGTATATGAACTAGTTTTATTTTCTCACACTGTGATTGGCTGGTGGTTTATAAACCTAGTTCGCTCTGTACAAAACACTTGTATGCACGCTACACTTAGCAGGTTAAATAACGGAGAATCGGAGGGAAGATAGTTTATATATTTTGTCTATATAGATTAGGTAAAATTGAGGTTAAGAGCCACTATATAATGTGGTTTCGTGCACATACAGGTATGTATGCATGTACGAATGTACATTGTGGTTATGAGTGACGTTACCTCCTCCTTTAATGGCGTGTAGAGAGATTGCCTACTGAGATCTCTTCGTGTCCTACTCGACGAAAACACGGAACACGCATCCATGCGCCACCCCTTTCCTTCACGAGGACCTGATAAGATTTTGCGTGACTGTGACATTATGAAGTGTCACGTGTGCCCACTATATGTATATACAGCCGTCCCGGAATAAACGCTGTCCTCATATATACTGTCACACGCACAATACATTGTCACATATATTCTTCACTTAAATTCTTCCAATATATCAAATATAGATAGAACAATTATGTAAAGAATTTTTATTAACTTTCATTGATTTCTTAAAAATAAATATAAAATATTGCGATATGAACACACTTAATTTGTCTAATTATTGTATAGAATTATTGCAGTGCTGGCAAATTGGACAATATACATCAAGTGGCTTCATGAGGAAAAACAAAGTTTGTTGCGTATTTTCATAAAGACAGTAAAATAGAATATGATTGGTGATCTACTAGTATATTCCTGTAGGATACCTGCATCCTAATAAATCTCTATATCAAACCTAAAATGTAAATTTTATAGCGTTAATTTCCGTCGAGGGCAAATCAGTGGAGTTAAGTGAATTACGAGACGCATGTAAGTAGTTAGTTGTGGAGGGCGCGAAATGCTCGCAACCAATGTGGCATAAGGGGAATGAGGGGTGGTGAGTGTTGTGTAGGAAGATGGTGGGAGGTGCTTTATACATAAAGGCAACCGCAGAAAAGCACATGCGAGCAGAGCCGTTCAGCTTAGCGAGCTTTTGTAGAGCTTTTCCTTGTCATGCGATACAGTCATCACACCACCATCCCTGGCACGCGAGATAAGGCCCGTGCTGCCCTCTATATTGTCCTTTTGTGTCATTCGTGTTCAATTTGATAAGATTTGCTTTGAGGTCTTGTAAAGATTATCTTCTCGCTTGCATGTCTGCAGTGATTTAGGAGCTTGTTTCTGTCGCGCTTAACTTTATGGACGGACGGACGACGGGCCAGTCCACCTTGTCCGTCCGTAACACTGGAGGTGGGTACACGTTATTTTTATAATACCAACCAACCACCAACAACTAGCTACTAGCTGGCTGAGACGTGCATGCATCATTGCCGTTCGCTCGTTGCCCCGTCCATGTCCGTTGTTCCCGTTCGCCGCTATTATTCTTTTTTAATTGTCGCTGTTTAATCAGTGGATTTATCAAAACAAATGATTAATGATCCCAGATTAGGATACCTCTGCACGGAGAGAAATGTATTGCTTGCAGAACTAGCTAGAAATATTATTATTAAAACAATATTTTACCTTACGTATAAACAAGCAATTCTGAACCTACTCGTTGAATTTAATCAACAATTCTATCAGACATTATTCTTATAATAATATAACACATTACATTGAATGCTTACACATATCTACGTCCTACACGTTCTGTGTATTTTTAAATGAATCTGTTCAAAAACGATTAATTTCAAACTTTTCAATGAACCAGAATTCGTAACGCGTATGAAAAAATGGAATATTTGATGAATTCTCACGTGCGTAATCATATGAAGGGGATAAATAGAATAATACATGCAGTAAGCGTATAATGAAATCCATCTCTGAAATATCAGTGACTCCATGAGAAACACTCATATAGCTCTCAGCATATCTTGATTCAGAGTTGTGAATGGTTTGACGGTTAACTGAGGTCGATTCGATCGTTACCAATAGAACAATGCCGTCTAGAATCAAGGGCATAAGACAATCATATCTATTGGTTTTTCTCCGATGTCGACTTGCACGAAATATTCGTACTACTCGCTCCCTACATACATGTACATGCAGCTGCTCAACACAGCGCATTCACATGTATGTACATATGTATATGTATTTTATAGAAAGTCTTTTAATTTATTATAATGTTAAGTTTGGTCGGCCACTTGACGAATGGACAGATCTATAGGGACAATGTATACAGAAGTTAGGTTTAATGGCCGACAAGTGTGGATCTCGAGTCTGTCGGTTACGAGCAGTCGTGTAATTCATGACACTGAAGTCATTCGTTCCTCAGTTTAAATATAGCAATTGCTTATAATTTGTATACACGGCCCTGGCCTCTTGCACGAAACATATTTAAAAACAAAACGATTTTAGATGCAGTTCTACTCATGGCACCACGTTAAAACATTGGGTTCAACGGACAAATATTTCATTCAGAACTAGTCTTTTTTGTGTCATATTCGAATTGTTTTTTCTTTACGAATTTTTAGTACATCTTGTTTAAATTATTGTCCAATGTAGAAAAAAGCAATTTATCTATAAAACCGACAAAGATTCATTATTCTAGAATAATATGTTTGGAATATAAGTGCAGGATAGTGCACATAGAACCAAATATTATTCATCATTGCAACATTGATAAGCAAAGAACAAGTAATGCGTCACAGCGTGAGAAGTCATTATTGCAGGTATATACGTGTTATTATGTGTTTATCAACATTGCATTGTCACAACTTTTTTCAATCTTGTATTGTCTTTCATTTACTGAAAGCATTTTCCCGCTAACTATTGGTCGCGCTACTATGATGTAAACTGTATGTGCTGTTGTTTCAGTTGAAACTTGCCTGTATGCATCGACAAAGCAAATATCACGTTATACCTACAGGTATATCGTTCCATTATTTGTTTATACATATCTATAACTGTGTGTAACGTAATTACATGACTATTCAGAATAGATCCTATACAAATCATAATCAACAATACGATTTCTTGGGAGAACTGTATGTATGTATATACCGTACATAATGATTTGACTATCGTTGTTATTACAATACAGAGAAAGTGAATAATTCCAAACTCAATTTCCTTTCTGTCCAACATTCGTGTCCGGCGCTCTACCGTAGATAACAAAAGCGCAATCATTATTTTGAAAAATCGTTATGGGCCATGTCACTTTTCAAGGAGTATGGATGAAAATTCAAAGCACCGTGCCGAATGAGGACAAATTGAAACAATGTATGATAATGAAGGTGTATGGAGCGAGATAGAGAGACAAGCAGAGAAAGAGAGAGAGAGAGAGAGAGGGAGTGATTGCGTGCTTGTACGAGTAGCCGTGAGTTCGAGGTGACTCGATTGGTGACGGCGACCGCCTTATTGTCTCATGTGAGGTATTGTGTTGTGTCGCTTGCCTGTACCCAATGTCCAATAGGCCACTGATCACCCCCGTATGAACGCCCAGCATAAAATATCTATTCTAACAAACTCTATATACACTACATACAACATACATACGGATCGATTCACATTCTCATGTGATCTTTATATAATATAACACAACTGAAGCATATTCCAAGAACATGAAATTATTCTTAGATAAAATCAATAGAGATATATTTAACTAGTTTATAAAAAATTAGTAATGTAACAAGATCAATGATTTGAACACTGAATGAAAATTCTAACTATCAGAACAACCTGTATGGGCGGTACAAATTAAAAACGAAATTGAATTTGTAATCAAGCATGTTTGTATTGTAATTGAATTGTTTTCTGTATTTACATGAAAATTTTACATTTCAATCAAACAAAATAATGTTATTTCTATTTAAAAATCATGAATATTGGTTAAACAATAATTTCAGAACTTTTGCAAGCTCCTGGCTAAGCTTCATAGCATCTTCAGGATCGAGGAACAAAGTTTTACTTAAATAAAATTAACAACAAAAATGACAGTAACAAATATCTTTATTTCCGGGTGTCAGATTATTATCAAGAACATGGATCGTGGGCATATATAGGAATATAAAACGATTTTATTGCAAATGAAAATGAAAGATGTTAGTATATCGAGAATATCTCATGCATACACAAGCAACAACTTGGAATAAAATTATTTGACGTACTTAAGAAACACAAGCCATATTTAGAGATTCGTACCAGTCCGTCTCTGTTTGCGGTACAGTAAGAGCAAGGAAGAATTGAAAATCACATAAGCACATGGCCATCGTGCATTTCTAGAAGGAAAGTTATTCAAAACTCCGGATGTTCTATTGAAGAGATATCTGAACACGTTGAATGGGTAGGGTATTCTCTATTTATCTTTGGTGAATGGTTCCACGTAAAATAATACGACGAGAACGAAGTTTATGTGGCGCGATTCATCTGCTCAGATATCTGTCTGAAAGATCAGTCGCATAAAAGATCCACACTCGCATCCTCCGAGACTAAGATGACACGTGTCAGCACGTGATACGCTTGATGACCGGAAGCTGATGTACATTCTGAATTGGGCGGTTTTGTTTTGTGTTGAGTGGTAGATATCTCTCAACAAACTTCTATTCAATGCTATTATATGTATATACTGTTCTATTAGGTTTCAACCTGTAATCCCCATCCACGGACAGATCAGTTTCACATTGACCTTACACAGTAAATCAATTCAAATATATGTGATTGAACAGTTTTAAGTGTCTTATGTATGAGAATGATTCGTATAGTTTTGTCAATTGTTTATGATTAAAACCAATTGTACTGAATGTTTAGAGACTGATATTTAAAAGTGTGGCATGTGAGCTACAGGTTTATGCCTGATGTGAAACTATTGCAACTACATATAGCTGTGTATAGAGAGCAAGGTAGAAGACCTTGCACAATACTGAATCAATATATACACAGATGACACACAAAGCAAAAATATTCACCAATAAAATTCCAAGCGAATGCGTATCAAGAAGTCGATAACGGAAACAATGTACATTAATTAGTAATTATGCATTTAATTACTTTTGTTGTATTCATTTATAACCTGCAGAGTCATAATTCACTGTAAATGACGTATAATCAAATAATTTCAAAACGAATACCTCCATGCTATAACAAATAACCAGATATAAAATTCATTTTACATCTAGTTATTGCATGTCATTTCAATGTTTTCAAATATAAAATATACAGAAAATTTTGTTCAACGATATGATTCGTACATATCATTATTGTACTAATTATAATGCACTAATTTTGTGTTCCAGCTGTTCCTAACATGTGCATATGAAAATAATATTACGAATTCTAATTTATGTATCTCTATGTACATTTAATACTACGTATAATTTGAATAATTTAAAAAAAAACATTTTTAAACCATAATGCAATAATTTTTTTTTAAAGATAAGATTAATTATTTTCAAATTTGTTTACTAATTCACAATGTAAACAAGTTACAAAATTATATTAAAATAATAAGATAAAAGTTTAACATTTTGAGTAAATTTTAATAGAAGTGCGCTTTAAAAATACTTACTCAGAATATTATTTTTAATATAAGAAATACATGCTTTATATCATAGAGTGACTTTAAATTTTTACTATTTACATTTAAATGTGGAATTTTAAATAGTAGTAGAAGGTTCAATATTTATACAACTCAATTTATGTATCAGCAATTTTAAAAAAATTTGAGACACTATAATTTATATTCCAAAGTGATTTGACAATAATGGAAGGTACTGAGACAGATGTAAATGTTAATGCCAGAATATGGAAATCTTGCGAACAAATTGTATTGGGTCCAGCCAATGAGAAAGTGACGTTGTATCAAGGACCTATACAATTCTCCTTGGTTTATCTGTCACACCACACCCTCTGTGTCCGTTTGCGCAACGTCCCCCACTCTTCCCCTCTGGGAGCATCCCTATTACATGTGCGATCATACGTACATTCGTGTGTGTGTGTGTGTATGAGAATGCTGAGAGCGCATGCTCTATTATCTTATCACTGTGAAGCGTCCGTGGAACCTCCCTTTAACATTTGGATCCACCCCCCCGGAAATACCAGAAGATCTGTGGGGGGATCTACATATTTGGATAGAGCTGTCCCGTGTGAAGAATTTAACCCTAGCCGTATATAGGTAAAGAGATGATGTCTAGAGAAATTCCCATTGCCAAATAGCACGTGTGTAGTAGTATAACTAAAATTAAAATTATAGCTTCCGAAGCAATGTGCGATTTTCAATCGCTCGCTCTATAAATAAGTTTACGCGAGTCACTCCGCCTGGCCCGCTCGAGAGGGCATTTAAAGACGAAGACGACGGAGACGTAAAGGTTGGTTGACGTTTATTTCACTTGTGCGAAATTGACAAGTGCTTGCTCGTTATAAAATAACCTAACTGTGAAAAGCGTCTAGAGGAAGTACTGAGTGCCTGAAAAGCCACGGTGTTAGTAAATGTTGCATTGCATTGCTCCTGGTTCTGTGTGTGTGTGTGTGTGTGTGTGCGAGTGTAGTAATTAGTTAGCGCCCGGTGCCCCGGGTCTACTGAATGAGTGAATGAGTTTGTTAATGAATGTAATATATAAATGTGCGGCACACATACCTTGAGCCGCCAGCTTCCGCGCTACAGGTTTCGAACGCATCTTCACGGACTCAAAGGATCATCTCATCAGAATAGAATTGCACCCCGAGTACTACTGTGTTGTATGTAGAGACTATATACAGTAATTATGTTAATCGAATAACGGAAAACAATCACGTTTACTTAGCACATTGAAATCTCGATGCGAAATGATCAAAACCAGACGCAGAAGTTACCTCCGAAGAGACGGAGACAATAAGAATCACAGTTCGTCCTCTTTTTTCATCTCCAGGAATCTGGACCAATCACGACTCGTGATTCGCTGTCATGTTTTATCAGTGCGGCAAGTAAACTGGAGAAGTGAGCACGGTATTTTTTGATTTGAATCCGCGATATGTTTCCGACACAATCAGCGACGCAATGTTTCTATTGTTCTCGCCGTTGCGGCTCATGGATTCGCGGTTTAACCGCACGACGAACGTGTGTCCGAGCTGTCTGTATCCTCATTGCGCACGAGTGTCGCGCACCGTTACGCCCACACACGACGCCCCGCCAGACTTGTCTAAGTGAAGTGATCACTTGGTGGGGGTAAGACAAGACGTCCCCGCAATCGATATCAGTCGGACGGGACGACGGGTCCCACTACCCGCGAATTCACTTACTCGCTCACTCGTCCTCCCTTCAGGTTATTTCATTAATTCAGTATTCATGCATACATTATGCACAATATACCACCATGATCCTACTCACTTACATATATTAACTTTCTCTCATCTCTTCCTATACCTACATTCTATATACCTGTTTCATACTTCAGTCCAGAACGAACACTATATGTACACAGTGTAGTAAACACTTACACTAACTAGTATAGTTAATACCTGTACTATACATGTGTACGTACGTCGTAGCTAACAATAGTACATCGACACACTGTACTGATATGTATGAAGTATGTGTACATGCACTTCGCAATTACGAGACTGTGAGAGCATGCACGCATCGGCTACGCTTCAATTCATATGAAATGTCTTACAATCACGTTTATGATGATGTCAGACTGATGTTGTTGCTTGCTATATACATACATACATATACAGGTAACGCTAAATCTTGGAAGTTACATACAGCAGGAACATATATTGTCACAGTTAGCAAGCGAGCAACGTTACCGTCTATGATGAAAATGTTTATTTTTGCGCGATATATGCGGTGGCTGTATGTAACTGATTTACAGTAGAAGCGCGCGTCACATATTCAGAACTTAGTGTCGGTACATTCGCGTTCACCATACCTATAATATTGTTTCAAACATAACACATCCTCTGCATTATTGGTCATATTGTTCACAGTCATGACACGACCAGTCACAACGCGTTACAGTGCTGGTGTTCGTAATGAATTTTCATCCGGTGCAATCACCGCTAGTGTTTTGTAGGCTAGTGTTTGGTAGGTAGGTAGGGATGGAAGGGAGGTAGAGTAAGTACATTATTATGACGTTCATAATGGGCCAGTGACAATCGCTGATTCGTTTGTTGTTGTTGCAGTCAGTGTTTAGTCTAACTTGACATATTGGCAACGTGTTACGGTAGTGTATTAATCATAACATAGTTGAAAATACAGTAGTACCAGTGCATGTTAATTAACTACAACTCCATTTGTAAATTATGCGTTAAATTTTCATAATAATTAATTAACGTGGACGCACGCAATAAAGCTGTGACGACTGGCTGGTTACTTACAAACAATGTACTGGCCGATTACAAACCCAGCTTGAAACAGCAAACAGAACTAAATAATAGTCGGGCTTCGGGTAAAATTTGCATCTTCCTTTGTGTGATAAAGTGTTTCACCCTTTGACAAATACGGGGCAACTTGTTAAAACATTCACATCACGCCATACCGCGCACCATCAACACATTGCAGCTATATACATACATGCAGCGGCCACAAAATAAACATAATTGTAATTATATCAATTCACATAAATGTACTTACACTCATCATATTCATTAGTAAATACTTGTAACAGCGGTAGAATATTTCTATTTACACAACGATTGTAAATAATAATCGCATATATGTATTACTCCTTTCATTATCTATCAAAATAATTTTATCGGGAATATTTCATTTATTTTAGACAGTATGCCAAATTCTAATGTAAGACAAATTCACAGCCTCGTTCCATTTTAAAGCAACTACGTATTTCTCAAGTACTGATTTATAAATATAATTTACATTATATACAGGCATTCAAATGTAGTTAAGTTATGTTAAGCATGCTATGTTTTTAGTGAAATTTTTCACGTTAAATAACTGTTTTGAATATAATTTTCTATGAATTATTACGTTCCTAATTTTCTATGCGCCCTCAGCAGGTGTCCTACTCATACCAGCCATGTTACGTTACAGAATTCAACTAAGGGAAAATAGATCGAACCCTTGACCTTGCCCAAGTAAAGGCTTAAGCCAATGTAGCATATGTATACAAGATTAAAATTAACATAAATCAAAAAGTAGAGATACTACAAGTGGAATGATAATACAGCAGCAAAATATCATTCTACTTACTCTAGTCTATTTAGTTTTTAATAAAATCATTCATAATAAATACATCATAAGAAGTTACAATATTACGTCCAGTAACCGATAACCAGGTTTAAAAAATAAACCCGTTTAATTTTTAAATCGCTATGGTTATTTAAAACCAATATATTTTATATTCATACTACTGCGACCGTAAAAGAAAACAATAAATGTATGAAGGTTGAACGATTACAAATACCGATCGTAATTCATGACACGCTTCTTATTTTGATTCATTACTAACTATTCTATTTAATTACACCGGCTGTTATTGGTTATATAAATAAATCACTACTGGTATGTGTTTTATTTTAGTAAAATATTCATTCTGATTCCATTCTACTAAATAACGCAACATAAAAAGTAATATATTCTCCTGCAATATTGATTAAAATTCATTTTCAAACCGGTTTGTTATACAGGTCCCTAATTAGTTAATTTATTTATTTACCACCTGACGTGTAAAGATTAAGTCAAAGCTCATTTCTTAATCTGATTAAAATTAATCGATATTAACTAGTAAGGATACTGTTTTAGAAATACTAAATGATAAAAGCTTACCTTTTCTGCTGTTTTGCCCAGTGTCCATCATGAAATAATGCTGTTTGTTTGCATATGCGCGTCAGAAAATGATCCGTATAGACGTCTAGAGGAATGAAACTCAATGTCCTGGACGCTGGTCAGCAAACCTGTAAATTGAAAACGTGCTCAGAGTACAGTCATCAATGCAAACCGTGACGCACTCTTAGTGCCAAAACGTCCTTTCCACAGTTACTTTGTTCATTCATTACTGTTGCACAACCAAACTAAAGTAGCCCGGGGGCCCGGGGACCTAACATGAACCAACCGATGGTATATAGCAGCTTTATAAATGTCCTGATCAGCAAAATCATTCAACATTACCAGTTATACTGGTATCATCTTAGTCGTGTGTGTACTTGTCTAATTCTCTCAAAACACTACCATAAGATACTAGCGAGAGTCTCATTTAATATTCTTTAGAATTATACCTGATAAGTTGTAAAATAGATCAATGCAAGTAATGAACGTTATTGATTCATGCTGAGAAAATCCCTTGTAATAATAGATTTGTTGTATATCAGCAAGCATTACTGTAAGATAAGCTTCTTAACACCTGTTAATAATATTACATTTCGGTTACTAAACTTCTCAGAAACAAATGAATATTAACTTCATATATAAAGATAATCAAAGCTAACCATATTTTCTAGCCAGTGATAGTGTCTAAGGAGCCTTAAGTCTAAATAATGAACTTCAATATTGTAAAACTATTAAATAAGTATTTTACATTAATCTAAGAAATATTATTTACCTTACACTTATAAAGAAATGTCAAATAATTACTAAATTAACACTGAAACGTTATATAAACTAAATGTACTGTATTATAAAATCTACCATTGTACAATACAGTGTTGCCACACGTAGTCCATAGTTGCCGCTTAGAACTATAGTGATCTTACTATGTTTCTATAAAATCATCTGAGCTATTCATCTTATTATGACAATCTACTTGAAATATTACATAAATAGATTTTAAAATATGTTTGTGGTTAATAAGAAAATCGATTTCATTAATTTTTAAGCAGTAGAATAGAAGTTAAATTGTATCTAGGGGAAAATAATTACTCAAATCTTTTTTTATGTATTTCGAATCATGCGACACCTGTGGATGATAGGTGGTACTATTGATGACAAGAGAAGAATGTGTGTTCTTTTATGGTTTCTGTTATTTTTATTTGTTATGAAAGTATTAAACAACTGTATGCCAAGTGTGTTAAATTTATTAACAAATGAAAATAGAACAGGTAAATAATGTGTTTATCGTCAGTGAATAATTATATATTAGTATATAAAAACAAAATAGGATATTCGGTTAGGTTAATAAGTATACACTATAATTTGGTATTTAATGAAAATGAAGGTTTTTTGTAAGTAAAATCTCTAGAATACGAATATACAGACCTGCTTGAAAATTTTTGAAATCAATTTTTTGACAGACGTATGGGTTATGCGAAAAAAGATATATTAAATGAAGTGTTAAATGTCAGCTGCAGTTATGTAACTTTTGAAAGGATATGGCATATTATAGTCAAATTTGTGTTAGATAACATTAGGAATATATTATTATTTTAAAAATAGAATAGTTTAAATTTTAAAATAAAATGTTTATTTTTTCTTTCTGTTTCAGATGGAGAATTTATCAGTCTCACCACTCAATCAAAATGGAACTAAGTACATATATTTGTTATTATTTTTTAAAATATTATATTTTCATATATTTCCATGTTTTAGGATGATGTATATGAATATTGAGAGTTTGAGGAGACTTCAACATTACATAACTCACGCTGTTATCTTTAATACAATTGTGATACTGTTGATCTGTTATTTTTACACGCTGATCAACGGTCAAAATCGTGCAGTTATGTACATTTCACTCGCTATTCAAGTCATACTCATCGTGTATGTGGCTGCATTCATCTGTATCATTTGGTCCTATTAATGATTGAAATACATTCCATTTACACATTGTGTACACATGCTGATATATAATAAAAGCATGCTGCATGGATCTTGAATCAGTTTTGTTTCATTTCAGTACAGTTATCATATAATTTTAGTAGTACGTAACTTAAATTTCATTATTTCATGGGTACTGTCTTTTAACTTAGAATGAATTCAAAATATCGCATTAATTTTACAGTGTTAATGTTTATATTACAGGTAAGTAAACAAGCTTTGTTTAGATATTGTTCGTTTTAATTCGTCAATTTAACAATTTTAGGGAAGGTACAATTTGGCATAGTTTTAAATACAAATTTAAATATATTTGCTAACTGGATTTAAGTATATGAAAGTCAGAAGTATTTAAGGAATTAACATTTAGTAATTAATGTGAACATAATGGGTTTAAATAAGAATATATAAATGACAGTTGAAGTATAAAAATATTTTTGTCTTTTCATCAGACTTTATACTTGTATGATTGTACAGAAATTCAGGTCATATGAACTAGAAACATATGACAGTTGAATATATTGTCACATTGGTTGAAATTTCCATTTAAATAACATCATTAAAAAATATTCAGTGTCCCCCTAATGAGCGGAACTATGTCAGAATATATATATGCAAATAGTCGCAATGTCCGAAAATGACATGCAATCCAACCAACTTTTGTTCTTACGTGTTACATGTGATTAGGAGCTTTTAAGCTAGCGGTTGGCTCGGTAAATCAGAGCCGCGATTATCTATCATAACACGAAAGAAAAAAAAATATGATCTGTGCATAATAACCGTGTTTAATCGCCCTCGCATCATAAGCTTGTAACGGGCAGATGGTAGTATGATAGTATATTAGTGATAGTTATAGTGGTAGTAGCTACTGGTGTTAGTAGTGGGAGCCAACCCCTCGCAAGTACAATTCATATTTCCATCAACGTTTCACATACATACATACGTATGTATGTACGTCATATTCGTTACGCTTGATTCTTATCGGCATCGAATGACACTCATAAACATTATTGCCTGAACTATCTCTGTGGAAATCTATGTGAAATCATGACCTGGCAATGAACAAATTTACTTAATATTAACTTCATACACACAGTACAGTGTATTTGTTATCTAATAATGCACACACACACACACACACACAGAGCCAGCATAATATTGATATACTTGCATTTATTAAATTAGTATATATTAAAGCAAAAAGATTTATTCTTTCATAACAAAATACAAAGTAAAATACTTGAATGTGCATCTGAAATTATGAACGAATGAGTCATAAGTAGATCTAAATATAAGAAGTAGAAGGGTATGTTTGTGTCTAATGAAGGTCAGGTGATAAAACAACGAACGATAACAAAGACTGTGCAATTGTATTAAGCACAGGATCTGATTCAGTTTTGATCTACATATGTTCAACTGAAGGAAAAGTAAGTCTGTTTTAGAATCCAATGAGAATACATTGTAATAGATTGTTCTAAATTTCCAGATTCAGAGGTAACAAGTACGGAGAAGAAGAAGAAGGTGAAAGAGGAGGAGAGTGAAGTGAGTAGGTACATAAAGAGCATGATGGCTTTGGCTGCGGGTGGACACGCGAGGCAGCAATGAACACGCGCCTCTGGTGGCCGCGGGGTCGTTATGCCAGATAGCACGACGGTCGCTGGTTATGACTGATTGTCGCTTGACCACGCCCGTTAGCGTGACAACTATGACATAATATCAACCCTTGACTCGGGTTACGTCGTGCACATTAACTTACACCCGACACTGCGATTTATCTGCGTGTGAGAAACTATCCCCGTTGTATATATCTACATCTGCAGCTACACAATTATCTCCCGGGAACATCACAAGGAAATCTCTCTTAGAGTAACTAGACACATCCATTGGCAATCCAGTATATACATATGTACAGGTCTGTCTGACAGAAATATCATTATTCTTGAATCAAGCATGAAACAATTCATATTGCACCTGTATGCGACTAAATTGCTAGCAACGAATTGAATCATAAAATCACAATTATAAATCAAGCAAACGTATATTGTCTTTTCAATTTAGTTTTCAATTTGTAATTCAAACAGTTATTTACGACGAAATAGCCAGATGAAATAATGCTAGAAGCGACATATATGGAGTGGAAAATAAATGCGTGACATGGTTACAATTATTGGCCGGACTGAACACTTGACCATAACTAACTGTTTGCTAGTGGACCAGTATGACGTTGGTCCGTGCACCGCTGCATATGATAATTGTATGCGTATTACGTGGTACATACATGCCAACCATACAACATACAACGTTACACACAGTATGAAACAGGTTCATACACGCCCATTACCTTACACACTTACAGACTGTGTAGGATAACAATACGGCAATAAGGCTTTAATATCACATTGCACTGTTGATACAGCTCGCCGACTTCACACTTTAACGTGTTTATTTCTTTGTTTCTTGTCTATTCATTTCATACTGGATAATAAAGTTATAAAACATTATTTTAGCGTATCATTGCGCGCAACGTTTGCACAGAAATGAGAAACGTCATCGAGTTTAACGATGTGAACAGTAGATTTTAGTTTCAATATAATAAACTTTGTATATAGAAAACACATATGTATGCACGTATGTACTTGCTTATGCAGATGCAGTTATACTAACTAGAAAATGTACGTAAGAGGTGGAAAGATTTCTACAAGGAAATACGTTAATGTTATTGTAGAAATGTAGCAGTGGTGATTGTGGCGTCGGTGTATTTGTATTTAACGGAACGATACAATCGATTGCCGAAGCGGGAGAATAAGGATAAAACATAAAAGTTTGGTATTCGGAGACAGTGGTATGCTGTGACCTGCACAAGCCGCCAGATGACGCCACCAGCCACGTTGTCCGCTCAGAATTGCGGTCGTAAATTTGAAAAACTTTTCACCGACCATTATTATAACTGTTTGTTTTATGCGATCTCTCTGTAATAAATGACCACATTCGTAGTTCTATATAGATATCTACACCATACTACCAGAAAACCCACCCGAATCTACCGTCTAAAGAAATAGTATTTGATAAATTGCTGAATGCAAGCTGCTGTTCAAATGGACATGTGTGCGTGTGTATGTATGTATGTTATATACGAATCATACAACATATACCAACAAACCACAGCCAGTCAAGCAATATTGCAATATCCTTCACACTCCGACGATTTTCTATTTTGCTCCAGAATGTATTTCTGCATTTCTTTCAAGTGGAATTTAATTTTCCTAAAGCAGATAAGCATTCAATCCGCTTATATATTGCTAATTTCAATATAATCCTTTCATTGATGAAAATATGCTCACTTCATGTCAATCTCAACAAGTGCCTCTGTTCAAATTTCTACTATGCATATTTCTGTACTATGTCTAAAAGGTTTTTATTATTTTTAAATTATATTAAATTTCAGGTAAACTACAAAGTATGACATGAAAAATGAAATCTGAAGTAGATCACTTACAAGAACATATATCAGACAGAAGATTAGGAAGGATACGGAGGTAATGTGATAAGTTGCTAGAAATGGATTTCCATGAAAAACCGGATTTCTACCCGGAACTTCTCGGCTTTTCTACCGGAACTTCATACTTGGAATGTGGAATCGCCATTTCCTAAATTATCTTATCCGACGGATCTCAATCCATGTTGAATATGTATTAGGATATAAATTATCTGTCGAACAACATTTTATGCGAACTAGTATAACATATAAACTATTATGTTAATATGTAAGTATACGTTTATATAAATTCTTTTGGAGTTGAAAGGAAATTAAAAATTGCAATGTATAAAGTATGCATATAGCTACCAGTAGATGTAGATGTAGATGTAGATGTAGTTGGTTGGTGTGTAAGTGTATATGTGTGTTAGAGCGACGAGCCGCAGGCTGTGTGAATCGCAACTCTTCCTTACCGGTTGTCATGACAACGAGCGCTTGTTCAGACACTGACGTCACTCACCGGATCTCCTAGCAACATCGATTTGCCGTTTTTACCCGGAAACCCTGCTTCTCCTCTGCCTTGTGCATACCGGAGTTCCGTCAGCGACACAACTACCTCTCATTCACTCAGCTCACCATCTCGTTATCTAGAATCAGTGTTGCACACAACTCAACACAGCTTAGTAATTAATTGATCTAGTTTCCGACCACAGTATTGATCCAATATATACACGCTATTTATATATTCAGATATTTCATATATAATCTATCTTCTATCTGAAAGCATTCATATACTTTTAAATATATCACTACAAATCTGTTATATGAATACCACCAGTAATAGCTTGACTGTAATAAACTGGGAATTGTGTAATAAAATACGAGCTGAAGAGACAAGTGTAAATAAAAATTTGAATGATGTCTGCCCGTTATGTTTGCATTAGAACCGAAGAGTTTCTTAGAATGAAACAGATTGGAAAGTTAAGACGGGCGGCGATACAGAAAGAGAGCATATAAAATTCAAATATCCAATAAAGCGGACATATGTGTGTGTATGATGGGAGTGCGTATGCAATTTGACAGTTCTCGATGAATTTGCGGCTCGGCTTGTTAGCGACGGGCCGTGTCGAGACACGCCCGGTGTACGGGGTCATCCACTGGTGACCTGGTAAAGCGGCATCACAAAGTCACTACACTCTCCTTTCATCCAGCTGCACGTCAAGGAACCATGGTACTTAACTGTAATAGCCCAGGGAACAGATACACTCGCTTATATATTAACTGCATCATTGCATATATGCAACACTCGTGTGATATTTCTTAACGTAGATTTATTTCTCTCCTGCTGTAACTAATTGTTGGTTAATTTTATACCTATTTACACTATTCAGTATCTGCATACGTAATAATATTACATTTATTTTCAACGTGATTCAATCATATGGAGAAATAAATTGTTGAAATTATGAATTATATAGATTTCTTTCATTACAGAATGAAGGCTTGTAAAAAATAATTTTTTACAGATTAGCCTATTGCAATAATCTGAGTTTTATCTGACAATAAAAAATGTTATTGTAGTATTACACTTGGGACAACTATACCTACTGATTTCTCACGTCCACACTTTTTTATATTCGCTATTGTTTAATACAAATAGCAGGTTGAATTGATCCAGCACAATATGAGTAGGTTTAGAACAATTGCGCTATAGGTGAAATGATAAAATACACAAATGAGCAATGACTTTGCATTGGCACAAAGGGGAACACGTGATTATTTCGCTATTACTTAGAGATATCAGGACTGTTAAATCCTGCATCCACAGTTGAACACCTCCACCACCACCACACCGTTACGAATGTGACACGTGAAAGGCAATCGATATCAAAGCAGGAAGGGAATCAGAGATGTGTAGTAGTAGTAAGGCATAACGGTTGAATTTCTCTCTCACGCGTCCTTCCATATCGCTTCCTTTTCACTCACTCCTCCTCAGTCGCTCACTTGTATGTTCACGTTCGTTCTCACGCACTCACACACCACACACACGCACGCACACACACACACACATACTCTGTTCTATTCGGCTCTGAGTCTGACCTGAGATAAAAGGAAAATGCGGTCGCGGACATGTCACACGCCCCATTTGCGCATTCGTCCCCCGCCATTTGAATTTAATTTTCCATATTTGTACCCACGCGGTTTTACCAAAATCACTCATCGACAACGAACCGTTTTTGTATTTACCCTAACAGATGTTCTTTGAAATATTTCTCCCCTTGTTGCAGTCTGTACATATATATGTATGTATGTATGTTCAGAGAAAAATACTTGTACATATTGAAATATCAGGAAGAGTTATTTCAGACGAGCAACAACTATAGTTCTATATCGGATATGATGAATATAGTCAATCCTGTACGTTTTCAATGCGACAGGAAATTACGATCAGATCTAAATTTATGTAAGCGGCAAATTATATTTCAAATATAGAGGAATTGAGATGTTGAACATGTCATCTTGTTAAACGCTGTCTACAGTCTTGTTGATATTTCCATGTAAATTATTTATTAATAGAAATGCGACTTCAGAGTTCAATGTTCAATATGTAGACAAGTAATTTTGTCTAGCAAATAATAAAGAAAGAACGTTTCAAGTTACACATATTTATGGAATATGCTTTCCAATTGAAATTATTATTTTATTATATTCATTGCAGGATGAAACAGGTAGGTAGGTAATTTATACTATACAATAAACTAATATTATATCTCCTTTACCTATACGCCCCTCTAGTACAAAAATATCAACGAACTAACGTTGTTCGGTGGCTATTTAAATATTATCCGTGTGCTTTTTGAAATTGGTCCTTACGAAGCCACAAGGACTACGAGTTTATGCAAGGGATCAAAGACGCGGTCAGATTATTTCTGTCCCAAATGACAGCCAAGTAAGCCATTGTACCACTTGACATCATTTTTTATTCGCTTGACGGGTTTAGTTTCGTTTCAAATGAGATATGTTTTTTTTTGGAATAAAAATTCCAATGTTAGGTATATATTTGAAGAAAAGAAATATTTGATTGAAAATACAAGGTCAGTTATAAATTTCGCAACATTGATTTGTTTTTTCAAACATGATTTGTTTATTTCGCAGAAGTTATAATGTCATGTTTCATTGTATCACCAGGCAGGTATTCCATTCATTCTTATCAATACAGTTGATGTATTGTATTTTCTTAGAAAACTGCGCAGTGATATAGTGTGTAGGTAGGCAGGCGCGATACTAAATTACCATCATACTAATCTCAACTTGTGTATAAAACGCTTTGTTCTTAATCTTTACATTGTAAACAAACTAAAACTCTAGTATCATTCTCAGTGTATTGTTATTTCCACATTAAACACAGCTATGTATAATTATAAATTCATTGTGGAATCTTTTGTTTAAATGAAACATTAATACTCGAATATCGCGCGCGCCATTTTGACAGTGCGTGAGGCGTGGCGAAGATGCGCGACGGATGCTTCGGTATCTGTACTCATCCCGCGAGTAACGCGATTGCGCGCCCGTGTTCGTCCATTGGCGTTATCTGACGCAACCTATCACCATGCAAGTTTCAAGTTGTTCGCGGCTGCGCACTACACGTATAGCACAGTACGGACGCGCATCAAACGCTATAAAAACACGAAATAAAAGTCAATACAAGCAATGTCAAGCCGTGCATTGTTGCACAGCCGGAGAGACATACATACACACCAACCAATTGTTATACACGCACACGTGCAATTTCTACGTAATCTGTATACGTTTTGCATACTTCGCATGTTGATGTTTTGCTGCAATAAATTATTGCAATAGCAAACCGTATCGAAACGATAATTGCGCGAGAATTATAATTTTTTTCATACGATTTTATATCGATTCTGCAATTTCACAGTACATTGTACAAAACACTGTAGTTCCTAGAATATTTTTTCTCAAACGTATATTCTGCATTCCAGAAAAGTAGATTTCATAAATACGCTTCTAATTGAAACATTATATGTAAACATTTTTATACAAGTTTATTTTAGTTTTTATATTCTTTAATCCAATATAAACATACGTAAGTTTGATAAACTCAATTTAATTACTTAT
>JAGJTL010000016.1:3169585-3180462 GCA_022063505.1 Calosoma granatense
CACCGAATATTCTTGAAGAACAGATTGTGTAGAAATCATTGCAGTTGAAGTCGCTAGTTATTGTTTACGTTCATTTTATAAATTCTAGAATTTTCCTGTGCATAACTAACTAGTATAGCTAATATTTTTTTTATATTCCAGTTCCTGCTATCCCAGTTATCCTGTCGCATCAGAGGTCCAGAAATTCTTATCCATCCATCTATCCCAATAATAGTATCCCTAAGAAACAGTGAATATTAACTATATATTTGGAGGAAAATGGAGAATAATTGGTGTCTGAGGGTTTGGTTAAATATTTGTTTATACCTATCTTATTTGAAAAACTGGTTCAGGTATATTGTTCCCTTGATTTACTGTTAATCTCACATATAAGACCTACAGACAGTCATGTTACTCATACAAGCAATAACAAGTTACTCGAGTTACTTTCTAATATCATACATTAGATTGAAATCTACATTTGCACTCATAGACTCAGAGAGAATAATAATCCCTGTTGTCATTTGAAATGAGAAGTCATACTCCGTAGGTGTACCAGATATTTCATTCGCATATATCTATATTAATTAATTGTAAACATTTGTAGAATATGTTCAGGAGTACTTTCTTAAATTTTCTCTTGTTGGTATTTGATTTAATTTTACATTGTATTATGAACAGTAGTATCAAGTAACTATTCTAAATAGTATTCATATACATATGTGTGTATGTATGATGTGAGTATAAGTTCAGCAGCAGTAATATTACATACACAATTTAGTTATAAAAATGCATTTGTTATTCTGGATTATAAATTGTCAAGGTCGGTACAAGGTCGATCTGCACGCCTACTGAATTCACAATCCTTTGTGATGTTGAAGTGCTAAAGTAAACATGTCATTGCAATGACGTCCTTGACTAAAATATCATTTAAACGAACAGACACTTGCACTTATTATGTTAATCATTTTACGACAGATTTTCTGTTTATGGAATAATATGAACTAACAATAAATCCCTGTTCTACAACAGATGAAAACATTGATCTTACAACTGGCTTTGTTTACTATTATAAGCGAATTTCATGTTTGAACAAGATTGATATTAGTAGTGTGGTCTCTTGTACTTAATTCAAGCTATTCTGCTACGTATTAAGATGATACTAGACAATGTACTCAGTTACGCAACAAATATTTGTAGAATGCAACTGAATTCCATGCACCACTTAAAAATATTCTGCGACAATACGGAATTATATACCAGTCTAA
This sequence comes from Calosoma granatense, assembly GCA_022063505.1. Taxonomy (NCBI): domain Eukaryota; kingdom Metazoa; phylum Arthropoda; class Insecta; order Coleoptera; family Carabidae; genus Calosoma; species Calosoma granatense. The sequence goes on from JAGJTL010000016.1 coordinate 3,170,833, forward strand.
TTCACTGCTCTAGTAGCAAAGAAATACATATATTAGTAGTGCAGATTCTAGAGAAAGTAAATTAAAAGGACACAAAAAATATCCAGCATTTCTGTAGTACAAAATATTACGAATAACTTCAAGACAGTCAGATCTATGAATTATAACAGATACTCATTTATAATAAACAAGTTATTGACAAGAATCTTTTATATTCATCTGTAATTTGCTACCAATATTAACTGCAGTTTTAAAATTTATTTTTAAACGTAAAATGAATAAAAAATATTATATTTGTACTATACTACCTATATAAATATCTGTATTTATTTAGTTTCAAATGTAAATACAAATATTTTGCACAATTATTGAAAAAGTTCATGAAATGAATTGTGGGCTAGTGATGAATGCGCATGCGCTGATCTTGAAATATTTGGTTGCGCAGGACTGACATATCACCGAATTAATTTTTTGCTAGGAAAACAGATGTCGTTATTGAAAATAAATTTAGTGTACTTATGATTTATAACGGACAATATTTAACAAAATATCTGGTTAGGAATAAATTTTGCATGAATTAGCGTTGCTGTTATAGACTGATTACGTATTCAACACAATTTATTCATGTGTCCTTAGCTTTTGTGTTACATGTGCAACACCAAATGTCCATTTAATTTGTTAATAACATACGAGTGCAGTATTTTGCATAAGGAAGTCTGTTTTTTTGACCTCAAAGAATTGAAAATCAAACGCAATATATATATATATATATATATATATATATATTTCTAATCATAAATTTATGTTACAATATTATTATTTGTTTTATGTGTAGGTACATTGATAAATTGAAAATCAAAGTGTGCGGTGTAACATTTTAAATAAATTGATTTGTGTTTTGTTTTTATATAAACAAACACTACCTCGTCTATATGTGTGTACATACATACAATAAATCTAATTTGTTCCGTGTTTGTTTATTTTAATATGCTCTTCCATAAACATGTGATAAGAAAACAAAGGATTGTGCGCGAGGCAGTATGTAATCAATATAGAGAGGTATAAGATTATGCAGCTATGCTGTATAGCATATAATCTGTAAAACGCATGTACATACAGGCATAACGTATGCATACATTCGATATAATCCTAACTGAACCCACACGCACAAACACAGGCAGCTTCTAAATGTTATGAAATAGGTTATGTTTGCATTACCTTTGTACAATATATTACTTCTCATTCGGATTCTATCACAGACTTTCTGTATTCGTTTTTCACTTTTTTGCGTGCTACGCTCAAAATAGAACTATTTGATAAGAAATAACAAATCTATACTGGTTTGCATGCAATTTGCACGTTATACGGTACATTTTATAAACCATATAAATACTTATATGATTAAAAACAATCATTAAAAATATTACCATTGTACTCAAGATTCAAGAGAGCTGTAATTATGACAAGAATATCTTCCCTTTTGAAACTTCTTAATTATTCTACCTGAGAAACTTAATTTTAAACGTGTGACTGATTGAAATTGTTGCACCGAAAGTTTTTTAAAGCGTATGTTAATTATTTAAATAGTTTCGGAGTTACAATTGTTGACATAATGATGGTTTTTATTTTGTTTGATTGGGAATATCTTGCAAACGGCTGCAGCTAGCTCAATTTTGAATGCATTTTTGAAGAGAGAATACCTGAATTATTCTATATGCAAAGTTTCAACTTTCTAGGTCTAATTATTGTTTGTAAATAAGGTCAAGATTTGACAGAGGTGCAAATACTTTTCAGTTATTGGTCGTAACATTCTTGCTCAGGAGTTTTTTTAAAGGCTTAGATGAATTATTCAGTCAGGTGATGCGAGTTATGATTATTGTGATAATACCGACTTAAAGTTTCTTGTCAATGCTTGTTCCCGATAAATAAATGTCATTGACAATGGTGACAAAATACAGGAACAGTATAAAATTATACTAGAAATATGTTTGTTTCACATGTCGGATTACCTTCGAATTTGCAAAATTATTCATATAGTTGACCTTGAGTAGTTTAACGTATAATTAAAACACTATCCGTATTGCAGCGTTAGATGAACGGTTTCTTATCAAATATTGCTTCTATACTTGTGTTCTAGAACTTGCAATTATATACTCGTTGCCTCATTACCAAACATTTGTCTTTATATTTCTTAACTTGTCTAGGTATTGATTTTCATTATTTTAGTATACATACCGATCTATAATAAAATTACTTTGAAAGAATTGATTTTAAAAGAAAATTCATATATCGACAGTTAGTTACCTGTTTTGAATTTATTATTTTATTTGCGGCGTAGTCTAAAAATTCAAAATAAAAAAATTCAAAAATCAAAAAATTCAAATTTCAAAATCTTGAACATTATTAATCTCAAAAATTTCAAAATCTAGAAAATATCTAAATGTTGGAAATTTTAAAATCTCAAATATTTCGAAATTAGAAAATTTCAAAATCTCGAAAATATAGAACAGATATGAGGGCCTTGCTATTAATATATCAAAAAAAACTTTTTAATATTTACTAATTCAGAGTTAATACATATCTAGATTAATTGCTGTAAATATATTATTATTGTATAATAGATCAGCAATGTTTCTGTGAAATCGATATTATTGTTTTTCATAGCATAACATATCAATTTACTTATATAATTACTGATATAAAACGAAATTGATAAGGCTATTAATTAAAGTATATTAGCTTCATATTTCTGCTAAACTGTTTTGCTATGAATGTGGTAAATACCATTGTTTTTGAAACTTGGATCATGACCTAATTTTAAGTATTTTTTCCGCATTCATAATTAAATACTTACATCTCTGAAATATGGTTTGAGATTTGTAAAATAAATACTAGATTGAGGTTATTTAAATACAGTTTAAATATCACACAAATATAACTTGTGTGTATGCTTTTGTTCAGGAAACGGATCAAGGTAAATAACAAATCATAGATTACAGTAATACCATATCGAATCATCTTACAGTTAACAATAATTATACGATAGTATATGGACATAGATTTATGATTAGCGGATGTATATAACCGAAATGTTTAGCATATCTAGAAACTGTATCTAATACAGCGAACACACCCGACATCTGCCCTCAACTTACCTATGCTAGTATCACCTGCAATGCACGTGATTTCAACGCACTCAACCAACTTCAATGCAATCAGCCAACCAAATAACGCATATACCTTACCGGCTAACTTGCTATATTGTACTTGGAATATTAAAACACAATCATACATACACACACAGCTGAAATGAAACTTTCGATTTTAATGCGTGTTTATATTAAGATGAAAGTAAGATTTGGGAAAGTCAATTAGTAGTTTTACTTTGTCCATGATTCATTTTTAGATAGCTAATGTATTTCATTAGTGTTTGATACAGTTTATATTCAGTGAAAATCATGAGAATATACTGTGTGCGATATGACAGATGTTATTTCTGATAAGTACAGTACTTTTATGGCTGATATCAATTATTAAACATCAAGTGTTTCACTTAAATAAAATATCATAATTAGAGTGGAATTGCTATAAACATAATATTATATCAGTTTCGTTATATCTCAGCCTGTTACTTATTTTCGATGGACACATTTCTAGACATTATTAGTATTGCTGTTTTGACGTTGTTCAGGAAGTAATATTCAATAAACAAGGTAACTTATTGATTCATTGCGCCAGTATATTACAATATCTACTAACATTTCACAAGGGGAGTTTCAGAATATACGGCTAAATTTAAATCTAATCAGAAATAATGAACACCGGAAACCAAAATTTATTATTGGGCTAAATCCAGCACTGCACAATGAAATGCACGTGTACCTGGATATACATGGAATAGTAATAAAAGCAGAACAATTGCACCGGATGTATGCAATACCATACACATTTAACAGAAGTACATACACCTTACACTGTATACACACACACACCACGACAACATACCCGAACAACAATGATGTACATTATCAATATAACTACATGTGCCAGATATTAATATACTTACCCAACACTTAACAATATATATAAACACCTGTACCTCTGTACACATGTATCCTACCAGTTAGAACTAGCAAACTCCTATTCATATATATGTACATATGTATGTGTGTGTACCTGTTATGAATAATATTAGAATTGCTTACATTTTTCTACTTTACGTCACCTGATGGAAACATTTTATTTTTCAAATGGATTTGATAGATAAATTCTGCAATTGCCTCGTAAATTATTTATTTAATAAACTCATTCAGTTATTTTTAAAATTCAAGAACCTTGAATATATTTTATTTTTAGATTAATGATGGAAAATTATTAAGTATAAATGATAAGCCAGTTGAAAAAAAAAATATACGTTTTATCATGTCGGTGATAAAATAGAAATCTTTATAAATGTATGATATTTATAAATTTGATGACAATAATTATTTGTTTCTATAGGATTATATATATATGTTCATAAAAAATATCGACAGTGTCATAGAATTAATAATTGAGTTAATTAATTAAATTTTAATTATGTACTTGGTACATTTGCAATTGACATACCAAATTAATTGAACACAGTAGAATGTAATTACATTTTACATATTATTTTATTTTTATACTTCATACAACAATAGAACATTGTCCACTAATTAAAACTTTATTCATGCACTTCATAATGCTTCATTTCACTGCATAATTCAGCTTTCAAATCTCGGGAAAATATTTGAAATTAGTAAATGTCTCTTACATACAATTTCAATATTATATAGTAACAATGAGTACAGATTATTCATTATCTAACAAAAGGAGTAACTTGTCTAATAGGATTAAAAGAAACTGGAATTATATTCTCGTATTTAACAATAAAAAAGAATATTACGAATGATTCAATGTAGTAAAAAATTGTAACTGTTCCAATAATTAACAAATATGAACTTCGATTCTACATGTATGTTTATTCAGTTTTGTCAAACATTTACATATTACAAGCATTAATTGCGCACGAAACAATTGAATACAAATTATACAATAGCAATCCAACTTTTGTTTCAATAAAACAACTGAGTCAAAGATAATACAAAATAATCAAACAACAAGATACATCATCAGCCATAAAATTTAACTTGAACAAATAAGTCATATACATACATAGAAATGTTGAGTTTGTTTAAAAATCAATTTTATTTTCAGTCTTAGGCATTTCATAGTATGTATATACATTGTTACATACAATTTACTTACTGTTATACAACAACTCTTTAAAAATTCTTTTTTTTCAATGTAATCCAATCAAGCACAGAGAATATATAGTAAAAAGAAAACAAAGGCAGTTAAGTACGTGACCTAGTTGTAAAGAGGCTGGTCTGTTGGTCCCTGTGACACGTCAGAGTCCAGTTATCATCATCAGCTGATTAGTTGGATGATGGCGGGGTCAGACTTGTCCGTTCGTACACGTTGCGCTGTCTCCGCTGTATTGTAGTTTCGCACTTGGCCAGCAGAAGTGCGAGGTTCGCGCGAGCGCACCTGGTTCCAAGCGCAACAGACTAGTCGACACAAGTCAAACTGTACCGCGTGTTGTAACACGTGCTTAGAGGACAACCGCGGACAGTTCAAATAAGTACATTCTGAAACAACATTCATACACATATATTTATGTATATTTGTTGTGTGTGGAGTAGTAGTCAGTAGTGACTAGGTGTCGCGTACATACACATCGAATCATACAAGTGTGCGGAGTTCATGTGATTGACAAGAATATAAATGATTGATGCCCATGTGTGTGTGTGTGTGTGCGCATTAGTGGTCACGTTAACCTAGTAATGTGTACTGACAAAATTAAACCGAACAGAAATAGTGACATTCATAGATTTTGAATTAAATTTGGCATGCTAAAACTGTAAAAACTGGTTAACAAACTTTCTGATTCTGATAAACGTGTTTACGTGTTTCATATTTTGTGATAAGAGCTATAATATATTTGCATACTTAATATGAAATTCTAGTTTAAAAATAGACATTTGAATTTCGTGTGTGTAGTAGTGGTATATTGTCGTTTACCTTGAACGAGTGAGTGAAAGAGTTTTCATATATTGCACACAAATTATTGATGTAGAAAGAGTAAAATATTTTCTATAATTTTAACTAACCGGCTTTATTTAATTAGTTGAAATTACATAAATATCTAGTGCGTACTGCTGAATCTATTCGCTGAATAACATTTGCGTGTAATTTGTGTGATGAATTTCTTGTAAAAACGATTAGTGTTGACCTTGGAACAGAGTGCACCCTGTAAAACTTCCTTTTCACCTACCTGCCATACCATAAAATAACAGTTTCAGTGTGAATAAACAAACTAACAAGGCGGACACTAAATAATCTCGACTGATCGATCGATAATAATTGCGCATCACTTTATCAAATATAGGTTTGCCGAGCACATGGGCAGTGCAGTGCGTAGTGCACCGACAGTTCTCTGAGAGTTTGTTTATAAACAGTCTCTGGATACCGTGGCGTTCAGATCACTTCTGTGAAAGTGTGTCTACATATGTGCACTCAATACTGATTGACTCTGTGCATTTTTATGTAGAACTAGTGTACCACATTCAATTGTGACAACACACACACACTCACAGACAGAACTTTCAGTTTCTGTTTTCTTGTTATTCGCCTTGAATTCTGAACTGGTTCAACGCAAACATGATCCTATCAGCACGTGTCAACACTTGTCATTCAGAAGTCGTAGTCCTGTTGTTTAAATAAATAATTGGTGAGTCTATTTTATCTATTGTTTGATATTGTAACTTCTATAATTGTGATATATATATGTATGAGTGATGTATACTCGGTCGGTCCATTTATAAACTGAACGCTACGCTAGGAAATTTCATTACATGAGTTGGAAAATGCGTTCAGAGTGCTTATGAAAAGTTTTAATTACATTATTACGCCATTAAATGTGTAACGATTGCTTTCTGTTCCTTTGCAGCCTGTGCTATCCATTTACTCACTTTTGTCTTTGTTAAAATGAACCATATCGAATTAAAAATTTTATATTGTAAATTTAATTTAAGACTTGGCATGGCTCTCATTAAAAATTAATGAAATATTAACAACTTAATCACTGATAGCAAATATTGAATTTTCTTCATAAAATGTAATCTGAAATATTTTTTTAAGTACAGACTTGTGATGTGCACATATTGTAAAATATTTCTATATATTTTATTTTAGAAATATGCATCCTTGTCTTGTATGAAGGTTTTATAATGATTATATTCAGTTCTCATCTGTGGTTAAAAAAGTAGGATAATATAATAACGGTTTGTGGTCCAGGTACAGTTTTAAGAGTATTCAAATATTTAAAATGAGAACATGAAATGCAATAATGAATGCATATAACATCTTACAACTTTTATATTACCGTTATATATTTTAGTTTGTTGAAAAATACACGGTATAAATATATAAATAAAATACAAAATTTACTATCCACATTGTAGGGAAATTGCTATTGGAATTTCTTTTGAATTAATTTTTTTGTCAACAAATTCACTGAATAAATAAATAGTTGTCTATTTAATTCTTCATTTATTGATAGTACAAATTGGTTATATGAATAAGTTTTATATTTGAATAAATATCTCTTAGAATATATTTGTGACTGTCACATACGCCATTATGTTAGTCATAAGTTCGAGGTGTGCTTGCAACCTATATATTTCCCATAGTTTTAAATATAGTATGAAGGCCGAATATTGATAAAATTTCCTTACACTGTAAAAAATAATTAAGACCTGCTTTCGTAACTGTGTGTAATTATATTTTAATTTCCTAGCTAAGTAAATATATCATTCCGCATTCATTTAAGATTTATTAATATCGTATCAGAACGTTATTTAAATATAATATTAATTTTATGTTACTATTTGGAATGGAATTTCTTCAACTCATATCGAAACATACATAGATGCATAAACAAGGGAGTCAGGTTCAGACACGCAGTTGTTTTGTTTAAAAACACTTTGCTGACGTAGATTATTTCATTTATGTCATAGAAACCCGTTTTTTGTAGTCAGTGTATACAAGGAATTTCTGTCTTGATAGTCAAGAAAACATACCAACCGTGTATATGCATACGAATATCTAAATTGAAAATATTTCCGTAGAGCTACGTATGTTTTTCGCATGATTCACAATTAAATATGATTCCCCGTTTTTATTACTGTTTTTTTTTCTTCTGTGTTGTAATTTTTTAGCTGATATTTCAGAAATAAAAAAGTTGTTTTGACAATAATAATCACGTAAATCATTCTTTGTTACGTTCTAATATAAAAACATTTACATATAAAATGTAGTAAAGAAATAGTTGATATAGTTACTGGTGTAAACTAAATATCCATAGTTTGTAATTATATTGACATTCTTGACATAGTTATCAACAAGTTAATTATGGCGTTGATAATATGAAATTTACTATTGTTATTTGCAACCACCTGTATGTAAATAACAACAATAACATGCGTGAATTTCGATAAAACAACCTTCGCAGAAATACTTTGTGGAAAAATACTATAATTACATTGTCTGTTGAATTTCCCCATTATTTACAAACATTGCATCTATTTTAATTGATTCTTATAATTCCTTTCCACTGTTTATTATCTTATCATATAATTATCATGTGTATAAACAATATATGCATATCAATATTCAAAGTTTACATATCTAATTTCAATATATTCCGTAAATAAATATTCTGTCATTTGTTTATATGTTTTAACTGAGGAAAATAATTATGTTCATAGCAGTCTCGTTACGGTGCTCAGTAATTTTCAATTGAATTTTTAATTTTAAATTGAACATTCAATAACGTTCATGTGTGTGCAATTTTATTTCTGCTCGTAAAAATCACCGGCTTGCAATGCTTTTTTTTCTTAGTTCATATAACATGCTTTGTGCATTGCACTTTGTTATTGGAGTACTTATTAAAAAAAACAAACATGCCTTCCATTATACAATACATCACAGTTAGTCATAACAACTATTGCAAACCTGAACAGAAAAACTGGTCGTTACCAGTTTACCATTTCAAATCAACTTTATAGGATTCTATCTGCAAATAAAATTAAGATGTAAAATTTATGTAAGATATGCCTATATAATATAACTAACAAAATAATTATGAATGATTTCAAGCGTTAATAATTACATTTAGTACGTTTCATTATGAGATGGATATATTTAGAATTCTAATTTACCTGTCTAATTACTTGTTTGTCTGTATCTTGAACACCCCACGTCAGAATGAATTCAATTAGAAAATATATTCTTATTTTAGTTTATTTCATTACTTAAATATATACTTAATGGGATTTATCATCAATCACTTATTTTATCTGAACACGTTTTCGTGGGCTTTGTGTTTGATTAAATGCTGTTTAATACGTATTGGAAAGTATATACATATTTCTAGAATACAATATAGTAATAGAATGGAATGTTCATTGAAAATTAATAATATACCTCTAATAATTGTACAGATTTTTAATTAGTAATAGCAACGCACAACTGAAAGTTTAATCTCATAATATTAAATTTCTATGT
>JAGJTL010000016.1:3238117-3253397 GCA_022063505.1 Calosoma granatense
CTTTCAATCCAGCCACCACAACCAACTATAAAGTGTTACTACATAATATAACGTTTGTTTTCGAACTAAAATGTACATATTGAAACTCTACAACACTATATAGTTAATGTCCCATCATAACACAACCATGTTCATTATTTACAAATTCAATTAAAACCCGTATACATAATGGCAATTATACTTTGATTTTATTTCAAATTTATCCGGAATATTTTAATCCATCCACTGTTGATGACTGATGTACATTGAAAATTCATTAGTACAGTGCTTTTTATTGTAATTAGTTTACTAACTACGATTCATCAACAGTTAATATAATTTTAAATAAATACATCCATGTCCGTGTATATAACCGCTAGCTAAATGTGCTCTGTATGTATTTAACACGAAATATATATATATGAAAATATTTCGGTGAAATATGCTTAAATATTTAATGAATTTTACAATGAAATATTTTGCATATTTATATAAAAATTCACAAACATATTTACTCAAAAAAAATGTGACTGAAATTTTTTTACAGCTATGCATATATTATTAACAATATTTTACATTTTAAACTGAAAAACCACAATTGTGTACAGAAAAATCGACGATTTTTTAAAATCATATTTTTAAATTTCATACGGACAGGAAACAAATAGTATTTTTCAATTATTTTATATTCACACGTAATTATTGTCTTTTTCTGTTATTATTTTCTTAAGTTTTATTCCAATTTAAAGCAATTTAATTCATATATAAAATAAATTTAGAACAACAATGTAAATATTTTTCGGAAATTAATGTTTTGTTTTAAAATATCTTGAAATTCTTGTTTGTGATTCATATGGAAACTTGTTTTGAGTTAATAATTGTTTACTATAAGCTGCATATTATCTTTCAGAATACAGAAATCCTGTTAAATACAAAGTATATGCAAAGAGCCGATGGAAATGTATTAAAATCATTTTCTATTTATCAATAACAATATTTTGTTCCATATTCTTGAAGTTAGTACTAAAGTACCCCATATATTAAAGTATTTGTCTAAAAAATTAACAAGTTGAAACTTGCAATACCGTTTTAAAACCCGTTTTCAATACAACACAAGTATATATTGCATAATAATTGAATAAATAAATAAATTTATGTTCGGTAGAGAATAGAATTCCATTGGAAATATTTTGTGTGCCGCGAAGCTTGAAAAAGCACCTTCGAACTTGTTTGATTTCGGCAACACTGTACCAGACGGGGCACGATGATGAATCATTACGGCAGTGATACGTGTGGCAACGCTGTCAGACGACCCCGGCCTATACGTTTTAGAGCCCCATCATGCCCCCGGCAGGATAAAATGACTCCTGGGATCCATGGTAGCTAGGGATGAGCGAGTAGTAGTCCGTTATTGTAGCTCGACACAATACTACTACTGCTAGTACTAGTTGTAGTCTTAGCCGAAGCACTGTGCGCCAGTTCTCATCCGTGTTAGACCACGCCGGATACTTAGAAACCTTACAATTTATATACACTGCACACAAAAACTTATATATCCTCTCTCCATATACTATATAAAACAGTGCAAAGCCCAGTGTATGTGTATACGTGACATCTGCTGCTGCTGCTGTTGCTGTTAATACCACTACTGCTGCTGCTGCTGCTGCTGGTGGTGTTGTTGCCTTTGTTTTCGTCAGCTGTGAGTGTAATTGTAGTCGCACAGTGTTAATCAATACGTGTCCGTTGTGTCAGTGCGTGTATATTCGCAGAGTGTACATTCTATATGACTCCGGATGTGGACAGGGATTTTTGTTAAAACAAACCGCGATTATTCGTATATGTGTATGTGTGTGTATATTATCTCTATTATTTTCCACGTAAATCTATTTATCCGTAGAAATTCGCTATGAAAGTTTATAATAAATCTAGTTACTTCTTTGTTTTCAGATAAAACGTTCAAATTAATTAATTGTGTTACATAGTAAACTGGATCCATGTATCCGTTTTTTTGGTTAGTATTGTCTATAGTTTATTTTCAGTACTATAATGCGATCTAAAAGGTTTTATCTAGTTTAATTAGTTCGGTGTAATATTGTATATATAGTATGTTACATGCTATTTATGATCGAAAGCTATATATTGTTAACCATTATGTTTAAACCGAGAATATAGCTGGTTGTTTGTGTAGCCAACCATTATGGTCATGTTTTGGATGCACTATTCATATATGTATTTTTTTATTCTAAAGTGAACAGGTGCATGTTTTTCAACCGTTATTCACCTCTGTACATACATGTACTACACGTATCTACTGAACTGTATCGGGAAAATTTATTGAAAACCAGTAATATATTAATACAGAATTGGAAAATTGATAGCAATATAATTTTTAAATGATTCATTAAAAAACATTTTTTATAAATTCTTTGTTTTGTTACATTCAAGTGTTAATATTAAATTTGTTTCATGAATTATATTTTTTTGAATTAAAAAAAACTGTAGAATAGACTTAGTAAAACGTAATTTTTATTTATACTAAAAAGATGCAAGTAACAAATAATTAAGGCAACGCGCATGCGTTATGAACACGTTTCGTTAAGCGCGCCATAAATTTCGGTCGTTTCTTTAACTTTTGGGCCAAAACGTGCCAACTTGTGTGTCATAAATATTGGCACATAACCATAATACGTACTCTTATCATAAATAACAGTGTTTGTTTAGCTTGAAAAAAATATATTTTGACATTGGTGAAAGTATTTTAGAAAAATGAAAACACACAAATTTATCGTATTTACTCTTACATTTTTATATTTTCTATTAAAAGTACTACTGAAGTTTGAAACAAATACGGAAAATAAAAGTATGAGTTAGCATATTTTCATTGACATATATTCATTTATTTATTAAAATATTTGCATTACGGAACTGTAAATTATCGATCGCGAATTAAATACGTTTCTATAGAAATTTAAAACATTTCGGTCATGTGTTCAGCGCATCCGCGCAACACGCTCATTGGTTGGCTCGCGACTGAAGGTCTGACCACTAGTGTCGCCACTAGTTACCAGCTCTTTGTCTAAACACGTGTATTACTGAGTAGTGCGTCAACAGTCACTTGTTGTGTTTAGTGTGTTCGTGCGGATATAAAAGTAGTTATAGAGATCGCTGGTTAACTGCTGCGTTTTATACGCAACAATGGAATACGCTAGACGCAGGTGTGTATCATTATTTGTTTCATTTGTCAGTGTGTATTTCCTCTGCACTTGTGTCTGTGTTTGGATAATATTCATTCATGTATCGTCGTCGTCTATATAACTAGTACTACCTAACCACACTTCTGCGCAACCGAAACACATATAAGACTCTCTTCGTATCTAGTGTTGTATGTATACAAAAACAAACATATGTTTTATAGAATGTCACTCGTTTTTAACCACACTCTGCCATCTATGTGTATGAAAGTTTGTGTTGTAATCATACGGTGTGTTGCAAATATTCACGTTTTATTTAAATCCTACTGGAATCCGCAAGTCGGCTAAAGCAGATGTTCGATATTGAAAAAGGCGCGTACCTTTATGTGTTATATTGAGAAAAAGAGTATTTCTCTTGTAGTCACAAGAATGCGATTGTCAGTTATGGCATTTTTCCTGGTAACTTGACACTGTCCAGATGTTCGCGAAAAATAATCAGAGGTCATTGATTTAACGAAAGTGCTCGTCTGTTCTCATAACATAAGAGATGAGTGCAGTGTAGAATCAACACATTTGATATATTATTTGTCACGGACGACAGTTCACTGACATTGTTATCTGTCACCATTACAATAATATCGACATGTTTATGACAGAAATCACGTACAGTCAAACAACATTCGCATCACTCTTATTTAACTGTATAAAGCGAGATTTAGGTAAAACGTATTAGATTCTATGCGTGTGTACAAAAATCCCCAACGTAATTTTCGTAGAATTTCCCTCGATAACTATACCGCTTCATATAATATACTTTATCGCCGATTACAATATCTACATCCTTGCGCTGATTCATTCCCTACTTAGAATATTTCTAATTCAACGTCTCAACTCAACAATGAGTTCATAAAATCAGCACGACTACCTACGACTGCTATTTTTTTCTTCACGCAAAAAAAATCTTGAAAAGTTCTGCCGAAAAACTTTGCCGATATATCTTTACGATTTCTGGCAACTTAATTTTTTTTTTTTTTCTTTGACAATGATTCATTCTGCACAAACGAAACTTTCTTAAGTAGTTTAGCATTTTGTGTGCTTTTTTATTGTTGTTAATTTACTGTTTCAATGCTTGAATGTATTTTTTCGTTGGTAATGAGATTTAAAAATATCCTAAAATTATATTATTTTTTGTCTGTTTCTTGTTCCTGATGGATACAAGGCTGTGTGATTTTATTTTTGATTTGAGTTTTGCATTGCCTTTTGTATCAAAAATGTATCGGCTGTTTTCATTATAATCATTTCATATTTCAAAGTTTGTTCGGTAAATAAAATGATGAACAATTTAAATAATTCTAATAAGATTATTTTATATTCTTTCTTAAAAATTATGTTGCAAACTATATATTGTCTGTTACAAACTAAAATCATTTATTTAACAATTTCTTTCTTGAATATTTAACTATTTTTGCAGGCATATATATTTGCAGACTGTTCACTATTATTTGTTATGTAAAACATAAATGTTATTGTTCTCTTATCTGCACTTATTTGTTGTAAACAAATATGTATCTGAATTTAAATTTCTCAAAAAATAATTTCAAGGAATGTTTTCTTTAACAGTGCTTTGGATATTTACGCCTGTTAAAAATCAAAAAGGCCTGATTTGGAAAGATGTTAAAAATGTTTATTACTGCCTGATTGTGCAAGTATTTTGAAACTGAAATTTCTTCACTTCGACCAGCTAGTAATATGTTTTTTGTAAAATAAATTTTGTCTTTTTTCATTATGCTAGAGGAGTTAATTGGCAATTTGTTGGTTTAAAGAATGAAATATATATATTCTTGTTACACAACTAGTATATATTGTTGACTAAGAATTTTTCATTAATTATTTACATTTGTTTTCTGATCAAAGATAATAATTATTTATTTTACTTACCTTGATTCTAAAATTAAAATTTTTGCGGGAGAGGGGATTATTTGATGGTGACTGAAGATTGTTCTTTCATAATCTTTTTTTAGAACTAAATAAAAATGCACGTGATAAAATGTATGAACTAGACAGATACTGCGGATGTGCAACATTATCTCTTACATGTAACTTGCCAAATGTACAAAATAAAACTATATTCTGATGAACACAGCTGCACACATGCTACTATTTAACATTTGTGCACTAATTATTTGTCTCTTATAACACTTAAAAAAACTTTCATTCAACTGAATTATTTTTATTAATATAAAAATACATAATTATTGAAAGTTGATTACTAATTTAAACTTAAATTACAAATGTTAACATGAATATACATATTTAATAAAACAAAAGAATGTCATTAAAATTATTAAATTTTGCTTTGTGTTACATTTGTGTTTATTGTATAATGGGTTCTAGTCATTTTCAGCCAAAATTAGTATTTTCGCGCCAAATCAGCTTAAGTCATTAATTAGTTTTGCAAGCCAAGTAAACTTAAATCATAGTTGAAGTTTTAAGCCAAGTGGCTGTAAATAAATACAGCTTAGTTTTCGCTCTAAAACGTTCGAAACTATTATATGTATTATTCGAGTTTTTCGCTCTCTGTGTTCTGTTTCTCAAATTTACTTTATTTACTTGTTTGACGGTGTGGGTATTGAACTTGTGTGTACTCGTTGGCTGAGTGTGTTTATTATTGTGCATATGTGGTATACAATATACCCCACGCTAAGTTAGACGTGTGTGACCGCTACACATGCATCGTAACTAGCACGTGTCTCTCTTATATCTCCGTATGTATGCATATGTGCCTGCATGTGTGTGCGTGTGTAGTACAAAGTGTGTTACCCCATCTCCAACAGTTAACATTGCATGGGGCACAATATGTTCTCACTGGTTGATGATCTGTTTTGTTCTAAATGTCGCAAGCAGATTGTCGCCGTGTGGTATTATATAAAGCTGAACTTGCGCACACAAGCAGACTGTGTGATACTCGTTGTAACGTGCACGTGCTATCGTCATTCAAACACAACGCGTGCCATACACACACACAAGTTTTCACTATTTTTTTCTCTCAGTATTTTTCTCTTTTTTTCCTATCCCCACATACTATTATATAATATTGCAAAGGGATTAACACTTTTTTTTTACATGTACTAATGCGAAGGCTTAAAACTAAATATGTAATTTTTATATTTCAAAAATATCAAAACCACATTTTTTTATTAGTAAAAATATTCAATTTTAGTTTTAAGCTTTATTTATGAACACTACAAATAATTAATTTTTTTTGGAATCAAACAATTTTCATTGATAACATTTTTAATTCATGTACAGAATTTAATATTACAATGTTAATAAATTTCCAGAATCAGATAATTTTTTTCAAAATAAATATGGATTAGTAAATATCGTATTTCATATATGGAAAATTATTAATCAAATTTCGAAATTAAAATTCATATTGCAAAGCAGCCATTGCTGTATGTAAACGTAGATTTTTTTTATAATAACTTGTTTTTTTGTGTAATATCGGCTGTACGTTATGTTAAAAAATGTTTGAGTATATTTTATGTATGCAATTTTGTACGGCTTTTTTAATATAAATATTGAATTTGTAGGACACAATATTTTTTTTTTCATTTTTTTGTAATTTTAATTCAGCATTAATTAATTTTGAAATATGAGTATTTTTTGGTGCATCAATAATCATACAAAAATATGTATCTGGTTTCAAATCATTTTTAATATTAATGCATTATTGTATTGTAAATATAATTCCATTTACAAAAAATATTTGTTGCATTTTTAGAAGCAACATTAATTTATTCCGTTCGCAGAAGATAAGTAGTATTGTGTAGCTATAAACCAGTCCTTCAAGAATGTATAAGTAATCTTGTATGGAAATTAATATTCGACGGTGGAAAATAATAGACACAGTAAAAGTTAGTATATTAGGGTAAGGGTTTCAGAACAGGGGTGTGATTCATTTTTTTTTTCTACTGTTCGAATTTAATATTATAGATTACAATATCCCTTCTTATACATTCTTGTTTACCTGTCATAAAATCTGATGCTTCTAGTAAATACATGTAACCCTTGTTTATATTGTCCCCTAGATAATTATATCTGGCAAGATATCTTTATTTCTATTATATAAAATACGTTACTACACGTTATATACTCAATTATATACTCAATTATATATACAATACTACATTACATTATAGTAATAAATTACTAAAAAGAAACTTACTTGTTAAGGAATAGTTTTACAAAAATTTAGCCCTGAAACAAGTGAAGTAGTATTTTACTTTGATTTATGTACCTACTTTGATTTTAAAACTCGAAACTGTAAAACAATTTACAGTTACCATTGAAATACGTAAATATAACTTTATGAATGAAACACATTTTACCTGTTTCTTTTTATTGTTAATTTATTTTCCATGCAATTACAGTAGACAATAAATTATGGGTTTCTTTTGTTTTATTGTATATAGTGACTTAAGAATTCGTAGAAACGGGTTATAAATCCCTGTTGTAAGAGTTAGTGCGAATAGCCTATTTACTAGTGTCTGTGTGCACACGGTTGCAAGTGTGGTAATTGCGTCTGATGTTTGCCCTTTCCCGTTATATACCCAAATCGTCAGAGGGGGTGGGGGGTTTTGTCTGGAAATGCACACATGTGTTAAATATGCCTGCAATACACACTAGCTTGTCTACCTAGTACCTACACCACCACCAGCTCTCTATCCCAAACCCTCTTGGGATCTTTCAGTGTCATTTGCAAATGGGCCTTAGTGTTCATCTAACGGTTCTACAGTAACAACTTTGCCTAAATTCTGACCGTTCATCCAGTAGTGTATGTTCACCACACTTCATGTCAGTGCATCATAACCTTAAAACTTGTGCGTTGTGCGGTACTCGTGTATTCTGTGTTTTTCGGTAAGCAACATTTTCTATCAGTGTTATTCATTTAATTATCATTTGCATAACACTGAAGGTAATATTCAAACATTTAGCGCCGTACTATTAGTTTATTTTCTGTTATCATTAGTTGTGTTGAATATATGTTGTCTTAATTTGACAGTCATATCATATTTGTACTATATGTTGTTTGAGTGCTTGAAAGCATTGACACGAAATTAATTTATTATAGTCGTGTCTCTCACTTATTTCAATATGCTTTTACACAAAATATAAATAATTCTTTGTACATAACACGTGTGTAAATATTAAGATGGCTGTCCAACAATATTGCCAACCCTACCTTGACACCATGTCAAGTGTTTAATACTAAATGTCACTAGTTATGTAAACGTACAACAAAAATTCTACGAAATACATGTCTCAATTTTATTTATATATTCTTACACAATAATTACTAGTTTACAATTTGAACAATGACGTACATTAGTTGATTATCAGGAAATGCAACTGTGGAGAAACCTAAAATCGTTTTTATTATTCAATAAACCAGTTCTGACGAGAGACGACCAACGCCCGTGTTTATATGAGTATTGTTGTCAAGAGAAACTGTATGACTGTGTATATATATATTCAGTATAAACGTTGCATGTAAAAACAAATTTAAACAGTGAACTCGTTGACGAAACCGATACAGCTCCGTCGTCCGCTTTGTTGTATTATTGTATAAGGCGACTTGTAAATGGTTTTTTTTTCTACTTGTAATCGCTACATTGTCAGGAGAACCTTGGGATGTTGAGAACATTACAAATACATTTATTTTCACGTTTTTATTTTCGGTACGCAAAAACAAAAAGAAAAATAAACTCAAGGAATACCGCTGAAGGTGATTTTGCGAACCGTGCAATAGCCTGTCTGGTATTTTCACTTTTCATTTTACACTGTCAGGGCCGTACAAACATATCTACAGCATTTCATTATTATATTGTTCCGCTGAACTTGCACATACTTGTATGTATATTTCTACGAAATATTTATAGATATTATTGTTTCATATTATGACACAGTTAGATTCTAACAAATCACTAGGTTTTTATACAATATTTCTTTAGTTTGTATAGATTTATATATTCACTTATTCCTCAGAAGTATAAAGATACATTTTCCACATGTACAATTCTAGTGTTGATATCGCTGGCAGCAACTTTCTCAATGGATACAGATTTTTACCTGCACTTTCTACATACACGAAGACAGAATAGAAAGATAACAAAGGTAGATAATTGCCTCTTAGGCAGGACTTGGCACCTGGTCCTTAGAGACAGATATAAAACCCTACGCTTTTCCTAACGTCCACTGTCACAAGACCCCGCTCGTCGTCTATTCGAACAGACAGACAGAACATCCAGAGATTACATTTCGTATCTCTTCTCACTTCACATACAGATTTGTACGGACATCTCTCGTTGCGTCACCCGTCTCCAAGTCTCCAAGGTCAGACCTTCTATCTACATTGTCGGACAATTGCCATTGTTTTCCCAATTGCTAAACTCTTGGTCCTGTACATTCAGTATCTCCAGCACAACTAGCTATCCTCACACTAAACTTTAGATGCATTCTTTCGTCTCAACCTCTGTAACTAATTGCATAAATTTTTGTAGAAATTTAGTCTCTTGCAACTCCTGATTTGCTGGTGTTATTTGAATTTCATTTCTTCATTGAAATTCTAGCATTCATTGCTGTAGGTTGTATGTATAATTTGTCAACAAGTCCGTCATAGTTTGATATGGTAGCAGGACAAACTGATATGGACTCTGTAATATTGAATTGTACAGGTGTATAAGCTATGTTAGTTTGGACTAAGTCAAGGATATTTGTTAGCAGTTGTATTGTTTCGTGATATATTTGGCTTCAAGGCTGCCGCAAAGCGCGTGGTTAGTGAAAACGCGATGCCCCTACACGTAGTTTATGATTTTTTTTCTACTGTTAAATGACAGTACTGTCCTTGGGTGTGTGTTGTGTAATTATCGCGGAAGATGACGGATACCTACACATGATATGCTCTGAGTATGGAATTGATTGAAACGTATGATGCAGCAATGGTGTGCGAGGGTGTAGTTTTTCGGCTGGTTTAGTTAGACGGGGGCGGTTTTTTCCAGGCGAGCAGCGGGTCGATCTATCGACCGGCGGGCGGAGGCGGCGTCAGTGGTTTGGGAGTGTCTGTCTTGCGCCATGCAATGCCGCTTGCTCTTGCAACCCCTAACGCAATGTGATACCAGTGGGGTATTAAACTCTACTATCCGAACTCAAAACGTACGCCGGAAAATTCGACTTGATGTTGCCCTTTTCATATTTTGTGCCACACTGCAGCATTGAATAGAAAAATGTCACTGGCCAGCAATACAGGCTTTTTATCGTATTGATTTTGTCATTAAGTCTCTGCTAGTTGTAGTATTGCTAGCGAGTACTTATAGCGGTCGCGTTATCATGATATCTCACCCCTGCCATATTGTTAAACAAACTTGAGCGGTTTTAATTTGTAACCATCCGGGGTAGAAGATGTACATAATATGCACCGCAACCTCCTACACACATGAACAAGAGACCTGAAGTCATTTCTTGTATATAAGATGATGCTGTTGTTAAATAAGAATATGATGGTAATGTTGTACTTCTTGTTTTACAGGTACAAGAGCGGTATTCGTAGTAGTGTAAGGAGCTCTACAAGCCGCGAGGCAGGACGGCGCGGGCCTGCAGGGCCCCCGAGCGGCGGCTCCCTAGATTTACGTGAATTGTGCGACGTACGACGCGCATACAAAGGTGGAGTATTGCCCAACAAACCAACCGCTTACCTCGAGCACCGCAGGTCGCGCCCCACGCGTGGCATGAACATGGGCCAGAAAGTGTCAGGAGGTGTAAAAACAGTCAGCCGCGATTCCCCAACACCCTACAAACCAGTGATCCCACGGGAACTGGCGCAGGACTTTGCCCGTCCCGCACGGCTGGACATCCTGCTGGATATGCCGCCGGCACTACGTGAAACACAACTGAAGCACTCGTGGAACAGCGAGGACCGTTCATTGAACATATTCGTCAAGGACGATGATAAATTGACGTTCCACAGACACCCGGTGGCACAGTCCACAGACTGCATCCGAGGCAAGGTCGGCTTCACCAAAGGCCTGCATGCCTGGGAGGTTTGCTGGTCGACGCGACAACGTGGCACTCATGCTGTCGTCGGCGTCGCTACCGCCGAGGCACCACTCCACTCCGTGGGCTACCAGAGCCTGGTCGGCAGTACCGATACCTCGTGGGGCTGGGACTTGGGTCGCAACAAGCTCTATCACGATTCGAAGAACAACGTCGGCGTTACATATCCCGCCCTGTTGAAGCCAGATGAAACATTCATCGTGCCGGACAAGTTCCTAGTTGTACTGGACATGGATGAGGGTACACTGAGTTTCGTGGTGGATGGTCAGTACCTGGGCGTTGCCTTCCGCGGACTCAAGGGCCGGAAACTCTATCCGATAGTGAGTGCTGTGTGGGGACACTGCGAGATCACTATGAAGTACATCGGAGGATTAGATCGTAAGTATATCACGTGGTGTGTTGTTGTGATATTTGATGGTTAACTGATTGTGTATAATGATTACAGCGGAACCATTGCCACTGATGGACTTGTGTCGTCGAGTGATCCGACAGCGTATCGGTAAACAGCACCTGGAGGAGAAGATTCAGAGTTTAACGTTGCCGCAAGCAATGAAAACGTACCTACTGTACCGTGATCGAAGATAATATTCCTCTGTCTGTCAGTGACTTGTGCGTGGGTCAGCTTTAAATCTAGCGATAGAGTCAAGCTACAACTTGTTCATAACGGACGTGACAAGTTCACATATATACATGGATGATGCTGAGGATTCTGATGATGAAAATACGTTGAATGAATGTTTGAGTGATGATATGTTTAATTTACTTTTTAACTAGTTGAGTCCAAGCGGAACACAACAAGTATATACATGAGAGGAAGGATATGCTGGTGTCTTATAATGCTTTCGTATCGACTGACTGAAATGATCATTATCCCGATGATAAGTACAGTTTGTTACGTATTTGGTATATAAATAGAATTCATTTAGTTGTATAGTGTTTCAAGTGTTAACTCATGTATGTTTCATATACTCTTATGGACTGACTGCAACTGTGAATAATACTTCTGTGAAACTATTATTTATCTTTACTTTTTTCTTTATCAACCAATCGTGGAGTTACGTTTGTATTTTTTTTCAATATTCTTTTGTTCCAATTTCAAACCGTGAAAGAACAGTTTACGTTATATATTGTGTGCACAAAAGTGTTTTGGTGTGAAACTGACAACGTCGATATAGACGTGGCGAGAGCGACTACAACAGAACCGAGACAGACAGACAGACAGACAGGCAGGCAGGCAGGAGAAATACAAGAAGATACGTGTGTGTGTAGTGTTGTCAACAGTGGTGGTTGCTGGTGAAATAGGAGTTCCTCCACAGCAACTAGAATAGACTAACTACTGACAACTAGTTAGGAACACCAGCATCACAACACAACACAACAACAACAACAACATACGCAGATCCACGCCGCTCACCAGTCAGTCAGCCTGCCAACTAAGCCAGCCGAGTTGTAGTGATTATTCGAGAGAATTCAGTTAAGTGTGCGTGTGCCCCAACAAATCTTCTCATTTGAATGTTTTGGAAGAAAACGTTGATCTCCCATGACAGCAATGTTTGAAAATAATACTGTTTATTTGAAAGGAACTATGCCATAGTTTTTTAATGCCTGTACATATAGTTACGCAGATGCTGATTACAAACAAACTGATATATTAAAATAACTTAACTGAATAAGTCTTCGTAATATCGATATTGTAACTTATTTGTCTAACTGTTATATCGATACAATGGCCATGCGCAATTTACAATTTCAATTGTCCCCGGAGTGCTGTTGTGCTGCCATCTCTTGTCACTGTTACAACTCCAACCTTCTAACAACGGCAACACCGCCGCCGCCATAAACACTAGCACAGTGCAGTGTAGTGCCTGGCTGACTCTGTTTTAGTTTTGTGATATTCCATAAGAAAAAAAACAATAGTTCATTTGTTGAATTGGACTGGTTCATTTCAATAAATAAGCGTGTTCAATCATTTTGTGGCAAGAAGAAAATTTTCAGGAAACTGAACACAACATGACACTGTAAAATTTCGCAAGGCCAATAAGTTAAAACAGAACACACCAATAAACATATAAATGTTTGATGATTATATGAAACACTCTGGGTCTGGTTAAATTGTGTATATACCTTAAATTCTGTAGCCAGACTCCGCAACATGAATGCAATGAACGTAAAGAATGTAAAGATGCTACCACTTTCGTACGAATATATGTATATTCCGTTGTCCACTGTCTGTGTAACGAGATTTCATTCTATTGTGTATTGTGCGAAAGTGCCAGAATGTGCACGTGTATGTGAATCATTAGTTGCGTTCGCCCCCGTCAGACGAATGAAATTCACATTCGCTGAACAATATATATATATACTGTTTTTGTTTGGACGTTCTTTTTTATAGAAGAGAGAGAGAGATTCCTGCAGTTGAGGAATACTTGAATTCACCTCTGTTTAGTTTCGTTTTATTTTATTTTTGATAATGAATTTAATGTGATTCCGGCATAGGAGGAATCTGTCGCAGAATTGCGTGCTACTTTAAGTTCATACATATATATATATATACCACGTGAATGTAGTGTTTCGTGTTTAGTTTATAACGTTTGAACTCTGGACTTCTGTAATTCTTTGTTGTTAGAAATCACTTAAAAATTGTCATTTTAATATTGTAATTAATCAACTATGACTTCTGTTCTTCGACAAAATCTAGAATGTCAAACTTATTTTAAAATTATATAAATTTACGTTTTATTTTCGCTGTGACAATTATAATTAAGTGCAGAATTGTACATGTGTATTATTTATAAATAGACAAAAGTTTGTATGTGGATAGTGAGGATGTTTTTAGTAGTAATACACTGTACTAACCTAACCTCACTATTTCCGTACAAATTTGATTGATCATTGTGAACAGGAGTGTGATCTGTCCTGTCCGGACATATATATATATAGTTGTTTATTTCATTACAATCATGATTAGGAACTGACTGATTCGTATGTCAACACTGGATCTCGTGAGTATTGGTATACGAATGACAGAGTTTTATGTCCCGCGGACACAGCTTCTGCGTCCAATATTTGGCAGTTGTAGTTTTATGACACTCTGTACGTGACATATGATTTTATTCAAGTGTGTTACATCATATTTCAATGAGATGTTCACAGTCATGTGAATTCTTGCAAACAAATCATACATGTTCGTACCGTCTGTTACGATAAACATTTTGCATTTTGTTCGATTTTAATTATTTATGCATAGAATTTGACTACCGAATGGTTGAATATGATTGATTTAGTAAACTCCGTTATTGATTAAAGATCTGTTTCTGAATAAATAAAAGTGATTATTGAATTACCTACAAGTAAATGATTAATGTTTACACCTGGACTATTATAAATTACATAATTCTAATTTTTTCTTTTACGCTCAGTAGATTTAAGTTGCTGTT
This sequence comes from Calosoma granatense, assembly GCA_022063505.1. Classification (NCBI taxonomy): domain Eukaryota; kingdom Metazoa; phylum Arthropoda; class Insecta; order Coleoptera; family Carabidae; genus Calosoma; species Calosoma granatense. The sequence goes on from JAGJTL010000016.1 coordinate 3,252,837, forward strand.
AACTTTGTGAACAAGCTGCCGTGTGATAGTCCAGGTTCTCTACCAGTTAAGTTAATTGATGTTTGTAGAACATAAATACTGTAATTACATTCATTGAAAAATAGAAAAACTTACAATTGTGTTTTTATTTTTATATGCAATGCTTACATATACTAACAATATATTCTCCTTGTACATACATGCATACATATATATATACATACACTAATATATATGTATATGTGATTAATCGTAGCTTTATCTGTATTTCTCTGACACTTCTCTGTAACGTCATTGTACATTGATTTAAACTAATAGTACAGAATTGTCTAGAATATAAATATATATATATAGCCTTACAGTAAAAATCACTATTCAACAATAAATATTTGTTCCACTTCAAACTTAATATATTCGTATTCAATCAAGTAGTATGTTTCATATTGCCATAGCTATTATTATACATATGTAGTTAATCAAATAATTCATGTGAACATTGTTCAAAAGTGTGTTAATTCTTGACAAATCAATCTTATTTTAGAGTATGGTAAAATCTTTTTCAAAGGTAAGTAATGGAGTTAA
>JAGJTL010000016.1:3271150-3284814 GCA_022063505.1 Calosoma granatense
TACTGTGTCTGTATTATTATATTGCTATCTTAAATTGTAAAAAAAAATACAGGAAAACAAAATCCAAGATAAGTTTAAAACTAAAAACTTCAATGGTGTTCACTGTGTACAAGAAAAAAATAAAAGCACAGTGGAAATACACAATCCACAAAAGTAATCGTATCCAAATAAAATTTAACAACATTACACACTATTTTTCATTAATACAGCTTTTATGCCATATACATTCAAAATTCTCTCCTATGATATTTATCCGGATCGAAATATGATGTTACAACTACACGGTTGCTAAATTTACGTCCTGTTAAGGTCTGTTGCGCTTTCTGACAGTCAAGAACAGAATTGAATTCAACAAATACCTGTAAATAATAACAAACATACAAATTACAATCAATACTCAATGTTAGCAGTTCCAACAAACACCAACAAATACATGTATACAGTGAAATCTACTTAAATATACTTCGACATCACATAAAATAACCTGTTGACTACTTGAATATGTGTCTAGAGACAGTCTGTTCTCAGAGTTTCACTGTACAACCATAAAAGACAAACACATCATTTCAAAATCAGTACATAACCTACACAGAACCTGTCTATAATTTATTATACTACACAACTGCATATGGCGAGAGCGGATAAAATATAACCACAACTGTACATACATGTACATTGAGTTCAAATTCGATGAACGATATGAACAATAATTACATCCGGAACAACTAAATATCAGAAGATTTATGTTCTTCATATCCTTGAACTTACAATTCATTTAATCGAATGTACACGTACACAAACATTTCTACGAAAATCATCAGTCGATTCATGAATGCATATGACGTTACCGCGTGTAACGTGACTGCAATATGAATTTACCTTACTTCCTCCTATGTTGCGATCATTCACATAAGTTCCGTAATGTACATTCCTATCATGTATAGAGTGATGTTTGTCAAGAACAATACCAAATAAAATTTACTGCCTTGGAAAGTAAATATGGGTCATTAACATTATATGTTAGTCTAAATAAAAAATCAAAAGGAGATACATAGATACAAGTGAAACATAAATAAATTCTTCCTTATTGAAAGTGAAATTATCATTTCGCGATAATTTTCTAACCAAATTAATAATGTATGTTTAGTATGTGATAAAACTTTCTAACGCTAATATTGACACACTTATAATCTGTATAAATTGCAGTCATGATTGTGACAATCATATTACATTTGTAAGTACTGTTAAACAAAAGATCTGATTTTATGAATATTATAATGTAGCATACACGAGGTAAGATATATGATAGGTTATATAACTTACTTTGCCACAACCGGGAACTTCAACACCCTCTATAGGTCTGGGTATCTCAACACTTCGCACAACACCATACTTGTTACACTCTTCCTTAATATCCTCTAAGATATCTTCATATTCTTCCTCATCTCGTAGTTCTTCTGGTGTGACCATGTTTAGTAAACAGAGTACTTCTGTTGGTGGGCCTGTTGCACCGACCATACTCAAGCCTGGTACTTGAATCTGTACACTGGGTATCATCGGTGCATTCTTCGCACCGACACTGGCCCGTTGTACAATCAACTTTTTATCACCTAACTGCATGCCGTTCAAGCCAGCAATTGCCTATGCAAACAGAAACAATATTGTTGCTAAACACTGATTCACATTCAACCGAATCAAATGTATGTTCTATCGGAAATAATGAATATTTCTTAAGTGGAATCATCAACCATTTGATTTATCTCTGTTTAGTATGTTTATAATGATTTGTTGTGAAAGAAAGTTAGGTTATATTTGAACGTTTGAAATTAAGATTTGTAAATATGTGTTCTAACCTGATCTGTCATTGTTATATCGATATATTCAGCAAATGCATATCCTTTGCTGAGGCCTGTCGCAGAATCTTTGACCAGATTAAAGGCTCTGAGCTGGCCGAATGACATAAGCAGTTCTTTCACCTAAACAAAGAGAGTAGATATTGAGATGTTAAGAAGGCATGGCACGACGGAACTAGACTATGTTTCTTGCATTGCATATAAAACCTACCTTAACTGTTCAAATGATAATTTGAAAGCAATTTCAACAATGCATAGTAATAAAAATGCAAGTCAAAACAAATAGAATGTAATGATTAAATTAACCACAGTGAATTATTATTGATTACTGAATAAATTGATTGAAACAACTGGTGCAAACTCACTTAACAGATTATATTCAAATATATTGGGCATCACTGAGACTTAAGATACACAGACGCACACCGTTGCATTATGCGCAAACAATGAATGTTTCAGAGTTGAATATCAGAAGTGAATTCGAACTTCTAACTGTGAACTTGCCTTGCTAATGCACAACGCAGCACGCAGACGTTTAGTAAATTGAACAGACGAATGATCATACTAAGCCACGAGAGCCCACTTCTAGCTATGAAGGGCAAAGAAGCAAAATTACAATCAATAATCATAATCATAAAATAATGATAACAAATTAACAATGGAACCAAGTCGAGCTGTCTTAAATGCCACTAAAAACCTAAAATTTACATTCTCGATATTGACAAAACCGAAACACCTGAAAAACTTGTCATCTGAAAAAAATTTACACACGTTCGAATTCCTGTAACAATTCCCACTGGGAAGCGAAAGTCTGTTGCTGTGCTGTGAGTATAGGAAAGACTGTCGTCCGAGAGAGAAAGTAAATAAAACAACAATAATAATAATAATAATAAGAGAGACTGACAGAGAGAGAGAGAGAGACAGGTGACAGTCATATGTAGTAGTAGTTACAATGATCATGATACTGGATGTTGGAGAATATTAGCATTGGTAGAGGTAGTACAGGTGATACTAGGTAATTATTGGTGGTGGTGGCGGCGAGCCTGTAAGAGTGTGAGACGCGGTCACGGTGCGCACATACCTGATCCTCATTGAGATAGTTCGGTAAGCCGCCAATAAATATCTTATGCGGTGAATCAGGTACCACGGTGCTGATGACACCCGCAGGCACATTGATTGCCGGATTCTCCGACATACCGGGCATCGGCTGGTAATCATGTGGACGTCTAATTTTTAAACTCTGACCTTTAAAGTTGATACCGTCGAACGCCATTGCCTGCGTAGTCTCATCAATGGAACGGAACTCAAGGAAAGCGAAGTTCTTATCCAGATTTATCTGGCATGCTAGCACAGGATTACCAGCTGCTTGTGCCAGGCCAGACAAGTGCATTTGCTGATTGAAGAACTCCATCATCTCATCCTCGGTCACACCGAACGGTATGTTACCGACATACAAGCGTCGGGCCTGTCTTGTGATTGTGGAACCTACAACAGGTACCGCTGCCTGTGGAGTGTCCGCTACAATATTTGCTGGTATCTGGCCAGCGGCCTGCATAGCTTTATACTGCAATGGAGTAATATGTTCGAATCCTGGTGGCGGTACATCCCAGTATAGAGAAGGTTTACGTCTTCTTGATCTGCCCTTCTTCGGTGAACCTGATCTGCTACGTTTCCTTTCCCGCCTGTCGCGGCTACGAGAACGAGAACGTTTCCTATGATCCCTAGAACGTGATCTGCGCCGTCGATCTTTTTCACCTCCACCGCCACTAGATCGATCTTTCCCATCGCGTTCTAACAATATAAACAAACATCAAGTTTATACACAATACACAAACTCACTCACTACTTGCAGCACAAATATATGTAGCCAAAGCTGAACAATTTTCAACAAGAAATGTTCATTCACTTTAATTATATTGATGTTAAATACTAGGTACACAATATACTGACATAATTAAACTCACCGCCTTTATTTTCTTCTCCCATTGCAGAAACAGAAATATACCAGGTACAACACAATAAATGAACAGAATAACCTATTACGCAGCACAACACAAAATCAAATATTATTATTTAACCAGAGAAGCCAAACACATTTCAACAAACGAATGGCGTCTTCCTTTAACACCGGTCACTGCTGATTCTACCAACAAAATAAACCGGAAAATGAACATTCCCTACAAAAAGAGCGGGCGAATTTTGTTTTTAATTTAAGTATATTATACTAATACATTTTAATATAGTTATGTATTTATGTAATTGCGTGTTTAACTTAAATTATGCATATAATTAACACGGCGTATATATAAAACAATGCAAATAAAATTTGCGCCATCTTTGAGACTTGCTGCAAATCAGCGAACTGTCACATTTGCATTCATCGCGTTTCTCAGTAGAGTACAGTAGAACACAGTAGAATTTAACATGGCGTCAAGTAAGCTGTTGTCAAATTAACCAAAATAAACTGTGATACATTTTTAATTATTGTGTTTATTTATAAATGTATAAATTATCCTATGGTGCGTGTCCTGTGAGACATGAAAAATACTTCAGCAGACAACGAAAACAATGCTGTTGTTAATTCCTTTAATGATTTTGGTGATACTCTAATCCAGTCCAAAAGAGGTCAGAGTCTATCAAAATGTAGTAACAATTTATTAGACAGATGTGACAGCCTGAAAACATTAGAATCAAATTCTAGTTTAATGGGTCACAAAGGTCGTTTTTATCAGCGCGTTCTTTCAAAAAATAGTGTATCGTATGAATCTCGTAGTCAAAGTTTACCTAATTCTTTAGATAACAAGAACAAGTCTAATGGCAACGTCAGTGATACCTGTGATACCCAAACTAAACTGCTGCCTGAAAATGAAAGCCCTCCGCAGTCTCCGACACAAGAGTTGTGGTTCAACACTTGGCCCGAGCGCAGTGAGAAAACAAAGTGCATCGATGTGGAGGAAAGTAATACTCATGGTTTCATTTGTAAATCGCCAAGCCCATCCAAAGTGTGTGATAACTTAACTATTAATGGATCTGAACAACAACAAACTAATACGAGTGTTAATAATATACTGACTCTGAATGAAGCCTTGCAAAGTATATCGTTAGCGTACAGTCCACTGACAAAACAACTACACTACATTCAGTCGATCAAAGAGGATGTTCCCTCAGAAACTCCCGTGTGCACAGAAAGTGAAACGAAGCCAACAAAACTGGGTCATCGCCGAACCGAAGCTGGTTCCTTTTCCAGTACCGTGTCCAGCCTCAGTGATCCGTCACCGTCAGGTAGTCTGCTGGACGCAGAAGAACGTACACCGTCACCCAATCACGAGAATGGTGCCAAACCTAAGAAGAAGGGACTAGCAAGTTTCTTCAGCAGGTTCATAACGTTGTCCATCAAACATTTGTGCATTAAACTAACATGTGTATCTGCATTGTACAGGAATGTATTCTCGTGGCGTTCACCACCGCCACAGCCGGATAATAATGCCAGTTGGAAGTTGTTTAATAAATACGAAGCAGAAGCTTCTGGTTCACCGAAACATGAAGATATAGTTGCCAGTTCTTCTGCACTCATCCAACATATACGGTAAGTTACAGTCTCCTAACTTATCTCATTGTTTAACTAAACTGAACTGAACTGTCATTGGATCTATAGACCTTCACATCTTCCTGCTAAAGATCTAGAAGAAGAACAGCGACACAGAGATGAATACAAGGCAATGCTTCTTGCAGCGAAGAAACGTGAAGTAAAGAATTCTGTTGCCAAGCAGAAGCAACATCGATTACAGCTTCAAGTTGAAGATCAACTAGCAACAACTGCACGTTTCTGGAATACACATATCTTACCTAAATGGGATGCTATGTAAGTATTATCTATTGTAACATTCTTGCGTCTCTCAAATGTTCATTTATCTGTCAAGCTATATGTGTCAATGATAGACAGAAGTATAAGACATATTGTATATATTTGTTTACCAGGCAAAAGAATAAAAAGACACGTGATTTGTGGTGGCAAGGTTTACCATCAAGTGTACGGGGTAAAGTATGGCGTTTAGCGATTGGCAACGATCTGAATCTGACTAAACAACTGTACGAAATCTGTTTGTCACGTGCACAGACACGTCTGAATAATACAGAGTTGAATACATGTGGTACTACTGGTACAGCTTGTGCTGTTGTAAGCCAACACGGTGGTGGTGGTGATTCTGCATCATGTTCCGATGTGGATCAGGAGAGTAGTTTGGACGTGATCAAACTGGACATTGCTCGTACGTTCCCCAACTTGTGTATATTCCAGGAGGGAGGTCCGTATTCAAGTATTCTGCACTCACTTCTTGCCGCATATGTGTGTTACCGGCCTGATGTAGGTTATGTACAGGGAATGTCATTCATTGCTGCGATACTTATACTGAACATGGAACTGTTCGATGCTTTTATATGCTTCGCTAACTTACTGAACCGTCCGTTACATCTCGCCGCGTACACACTCAACCAGGGACAAATGCAAGCGTACTATGCTGCATATAATGAGATTTTTAACTATAATCTACCGAAACTATTTGCTCACTTTGAGAAGTCTGGTCTGACACCGGATCTGTATCTGTTAGACTGGGTGTATACTGTTTTCGCTAAAGCCATGCCACTAGATGTTGCATGTCGTGTATGGGATGTATTCTTGCGAGATGGTGACGAGTTCATATTCAGGACAGCTCTAGGTAAGTGTCGCATATATACATTGCATGTATCATAATGTTTCGGCAATTCTAGAATCTATAATATTTTACTAATGTTTATTCTCAATGTAATATTGAAACTTGTTATTATTTTAAATCACAATTACAGAAATATTTTTCAACTATAAAACAATATGATTCACTATTTATATGTTGTTGCATATTTCGAATTACTTATATCTGATTATATTATATATCATGACTAATATTCAATAGTAGATAAATATAAACATATTACTTCACACATTCGATGATTCATAACATGTATTTGAATGTAAGTTTCCATTTCAGGAGTACTACATCTGCATCAAGAGTTGTTGCTGAAAATGGACTTTTTACATGGAGCACAGTTTTTGACTCGCTTACCTGATGACTTGTGCGCGGATAATTTGTTCCGTAGTATACAAGCCGTGTATGTGTCTGTTGGAAAACAAACCTTCTCACAAATAGTAGATAGGTGCAAAGAAAACTTATAGTTTTAATAGATAATGTTTCATTTGAATATTGTTCTTATATTGCATATCTTTCATTACCATGTTAATTCAGATTTGCCAGGGACGGACTGGCCATATAACTGTCCGGTACAATTATCGGATTGGGCTGGCTAAAAGCCGGTAGACAGCGGGTGCAATTCTACAGTAATGTTTACTTAACTAAACTTAAAACACTATAGTAAAAATGTAAAATTCCCAGGCCACCTGAATATCTCTAGTCCGTCCCTGTTTTAGTTACTGTCTAGGGGAACGGAAATATCATCTTACTAAAATCCAAATGGGGGGGAGGGGCAGTGGGCTTCCTTTCAGTCACTAATAAAATACTCATGATTTTAAATTAAAAGAAAAACTGGGACCTCGATTATTCTCAAGATTGTTTATAATGCATAGAATGTGATATTATAAATTTATACTGTTACACTTGATTATTTGATAATTTAAATGTACGTAAGTATAGTTACGTTTCTCTCTCTCTCTCTAACTTTTATTTTGTTTACTGACCTTACGTGATGCACAAAAGCTCTCATTTGTGTGTGTGCTTTGAAACATGGCCGTCCTTTACAAATATACAGATTTATATAAATGCCTTCTATTTTAATTGTATATATTTTATAGAGAATAATATAATCCAATATTTACAGTTTTATCTCATTTTTCAACTATTTTATTCATTATTATATTAGTATATATTTTATTTTTCTTTCTTATTTTTCTCTTGTTATTTTGTCAACGAATTAGGAAATTTTCGACATGTTCCGAATCTGTATAAGAATGAATTGCATCTACTTGCTGTTTATATGTGTCAGTTAACCTTGCATGTAGTGTTGTTGATACTGGTTTGTATATGGTTATTCATTGTTATACAGAATCGTGTGTGAAGAACAACGTTTGACTGTAGCTCGAGTCTAGATAACAAACAGATGAAACTAGAGTATTGTTTTGTTGTTGAGGTTATGTGTTGCAGATTGCCTTGTATCGTCGTAGTTAATTTTCAGACTTAGATAAGTTCCTATCATTTTCTGACAAATACCTGGTAACGTAATGTCTTAACCACATATGTAACTAGTGTCTGAGTATGCAACTAACGTCATACACTGGAAGATTTACACTTGACACAAGTGATAAACTTCTACTATTGACTAGACGCTGGCAGATGTGTGTGTGTGTGTATTTATACATACATTCATTCGCCCATTCATTCATGTATAAATGCACTTTGTTATCTGTTACAATGTCACAGGAACATTGTACGCATATGTACGTAATTTTATATTACATTTGAATAATAATATTATTATTTCTACGGCGCATGTATAAAGTGAAATCATATTTAGTTACGTAAAGAAATTTATATTTGATATACCTTGTGAATAATATTTATATTTCTGATATTAATTTGAAAGTTGTAAAAAGTACAAACCAGTTTTCAAGTCTACATCCATACGATGTGTGTCTTAGTTTTGATGTGCTTTTACAAATATTTTCAATAATGTAAAAATGTAAATAAATTGTAAATACAAACATATTGATAAAAAACACACACGTTTGATATTGATGGAGGTAAAATGATTTTTTAATAGATAAATAAACATATAGAATTCATTCCTTGTAACATTACTGTAGAACAAATATATAAATATATGATATGACAGAATGCACGTTTCTAACATGTAAATACATCTAATGTGCATTGACAAGCGAGTGTCCAGTGGTTATTTTACAACTAATGTAATGTAGATTTTATATACAGTGTTGAAATATATGTGATATTCAAATTCAACAACACTCTTGTTCTTCTTGTTTTTACTTACATACACATCATAACATTCCTACAATGACAAGACCGAGTATTTATTGTCTACATGAATGTGCACGTGTGCTGCTGTGTCTGACAAGACTAAATATAAACATACACTCTAATTAGTCAGACTAAAACACTACATCACACCTTATCACTAGATATACATACATGAATGAATCAGTATCATGATTATAATTATTATTCAAACTGCATAGAAATCATTATGTACAATGAATAAAACATTCTAAATAATTATTACAAGTAACATTTCATTCAATTCAATTGTTAATACGGGGACTTACAGCAATGTACAGAAGATGTCATCACTAATGCTACTAGAACGATAATAATATTAATAAATTTATTTTAAAATCAAGACAATAATCTTTACGTAACAATATTGGAACTAATGCCATAGTAACCAGACATGCATATTCATATTATATAATAGCTCTGAGTAATTACAATTTATCAGTAAATAGTCGGTAAACTATAAAAATAAAGATAATACAGAACCTATTTCAGGAAAAAATAGGTATTTTAGTTATATATTTTTCTTATCATATTTACATGCAAAGTTATCATTAATAAATGAATAAGTTTGTATACATTTTTGTTTCTGTTTCGTAAAAAATTACTCATATTAAATAATATTTCTTTAGTTAATACAGTGATTTAATAAACATTTTTATATTCACTGCTGGGTTGCAAATCTAGCAGACGCACTAACGGGATCTTTTATACATTTATTTTTAATTCCAAGCATTTTGGCACTTTTGGCCGATGCGTACAGTCGTAGCCAGAAGTAACATACAACGCCAGTGGTCAGTAGTAACTTACATGTATTTTTCAAACAATAAGATATTTATGTACTAACCAGCAAATGAATTAACAGTAACGCCTACGAATCAAATAAAGTTTATTTTTCTAAATTCTCAGAAAATTACATCATTTCAAATCTATTAGTTAAGTCCACTAATATTATTATATAAAACAAACAAAACTCACTAAAAATAACTGTGAATTTTACATTATATACTTTTTTCTTAAACTATAATATATATGCTAATATTATGTACGTTTTTATGTTTATTTTCGTAAAACACCTGTATAGTGTTTATATTTATAAATATATCGCGAATATCCAAGGCAAATGAACTTGACACACTGTATCTATAGTGAGATGTTTTGATCTGTTTTGAATCGAAAACCAGAGTTGGGGTTTCCGTATATAATTTTAGGAACGAACGTGGTACTTCGTGACCCTGCTGCTGTACTGACGTTGACAAAATTACTTTTCTCGTAGGGAATCTTGTGACGTGTTTTTTTTGCATTTCGGGGGTTTCCCGTTGCTTGAATATTTATCTGCGAACTGCAAGTAAGATCGATGTTGTCCAAAATTTATTTTGTAAACAGAATATATACTTGAAATTCGTTCAAATACTTAATAAAATTATTCCTCGGTCAAGGCTAATAACAGTGTAAAAATGATTCTTAGTATTTTATTCGATTCTATATCAAATATTAGATTTTTATTTACTGTCTTTGTATTCAACGTGAATGATTATGAAAAAGTTCTATGTTTGAAATTCATATCATATAACAATACTTACAACAAGCATATAAGTATCTAATTATACCAATTATAAACTTGTATAATCAGATATTTTTCTCCTGTAATATGACGACAATATTCTACATATTATACACATTTGTTAATAATGATGCGTACTTTGTGTATATAATTACCCCAAATATTATCATCAGTATGAAATGTTTTCATTTCTTTAATTAATAGTTTGTAGTTACAAAGTTATTTGTGGTTTTTTTAAAACATATTTTAACAATTTGACAGATATGTTCTGAGAACAGGTACATGTAATGTATCTGTCCAATCTTGTTTGCGATTTGTACTGCGTTTGTTACAAGGAATACAAATATATATTTTACATATTTTGTTACATAATTTCTGAGAATCTCAACAATACAAATTCATGCATGCATCTTACAGGCTAACAATGTAATAACTTTAGATAATATTAATTACTTAATTGGCATTGATAAATATTTTCAAGATTACATTCTATTATCTATAGAAAAATTTAAAGGTTAGATTCAAAGCTGTGATAGAAGAAATAATATTTTCCAATACGCGATGCGAATAGAAAAGACTATATCCAGTTGTATAAAATATGTAAAATAAGTTATAGATGCAACATATATCATAATAAAACTGTATCCTAGATATAATAAAAAATTAAACAAAATGTGTGTGGTTCTTCATTGCTCATGTCAAAAATCATTGAATCTTTAAATTAACTTAAGTATCAAAATTTTCCACTTATTTGTTTTATCTTTTTCAGAAATTATTCTCAGCAAAATATATGTATACGAGTTAAAAACATACTTATTAAGAAAAATGGAATGTTATACAATACATTGTCACCAAAACAAACATATTTCTTTGTCATATTGTAGACAATGATTCATACATATTATCCTCAAAACTAATTAAAATAATAACGTCGATTATTATCGATTACATTCTATAACAGTAATTCATGCAGCTTTTAACATAAATAGTCTTATTATTTTAATAATCGTTCAACTCGATAATAAACGTATGTTTCATAAATTTCAAAATGAAAAATTACATGACAAACACAGAGATATATACTGAGTTACGCCAAGGACAGCTGTATTTTAACTGCGATTAAAAAAGAGCAACATCGAATCCAAGTTTTTAAACTACAATTTTATGTCTAAAAGAATATTTTTATTATTTGGTGAACTATTTGATATAAAATTACAATTAATAAAATAATTTCCCAATACATATGCCACAATAATTGTACGTTGTTATTTCCGAGTAAATAATTTATCCAATTTTGAAACATAACTGACAAAGAAACATACTTGTCTGCACTATAAAACAAAATGTGATATTTCTGTAATAAAAATATTTTCCCAAAGGTTAAATCAATGACGAGGGAAATGACCGTAGCACGTAATAAATCCGAGAATTGAAGAATAAAACTAAATTAAATTATTCTTAATTTATGCAAGGGTTTATAGATCTGTTTCATCAAATTTAATTTATGTTATAATGTAATTTAACTCTATACATGCAGTACTTTTTTTATCTAATTAAATTAAAAACTTACTTTCTTTCCTAGTGAACCTGTTAAAAGTCAAGGTCGCTTCTTTCAGTATGCAAAATGTTGATCAAACAAAATTTCACTTTTTTAAACTGTATTGAATGGTTATTATACACTTGTAATTGTATTAGTGGTAAGGAAACTTATATTTACCACAAAGTGTACGTGATAGAACAGGTGTATGTATTATTCTAAGAATTGGGGTACTAATGAATTCGCAACGTGCTTTTAAAACCAAGTATCAATTCTTCTAACGTATTAGTAAGTAATACAAGAATATGTATTTATTATATTATTACAATTGAAAATACATACACAGTTTGTTATTTTTCACCGTTTATGGAAATATTTGTAACATTTTTATCTAAACAGAATATAAGCCTATAATATATTGCCTTTGATGACTAATAAGTTAGATATTGAACGTGCGTCGATAATTTGCTATTCGTATATAAATACAAATTACAATAATATATCGTCGTTCACGTGTAGGTACATATTTTGTTATCGCAATGATTATCGGCTGTGTTTTGTTATCTGCCATATACCTACATACATGCATTATCAATCAGTTTTTAATGGAAAACGTAGGAAAAATGTCAGTAATCTTGAGTGTATGAGTCATAATAAATTTCTTTTATGTCCACAGCCAATGTAATTTATGAAGTGTAAGTTCCTGAATTAAGAAAGAAAATGTGTATCCTTGTATATGGTTGTTTTAAAAAGTAATAAGGAAATATATCAAGGTAGTTATTTATTAAATATTCTATCGACACTAATCTATTATCTATTAAGTATTGATCTGAAATATTGACGTGCACAACTACGTCAAAGTCTTTTTCTTTCGATATATCGCATTTGCTGTAAATTGTTGCAACAAAACTATTTGGCAATATTTCTGCCTATATATTTCAGAAGATATCTGTCTGAACACGTTTTCTTACTTTATCAATATAATAAACATAGTTAGAATTATAATTTAACTTAATATAATAAATTCTTCATTTCTCTTTAGTAAGCAAGAAATATATAGAAAAAATCGTAACTGAACCGGTTAAAAAAATTTTTATTTTTTTGTTTGTGATTTTGTCCCTGATTATTTTGTTATTGGCAAATAAAAATATTATTGCCGAATGTAGGACAACGGTCACATTTAATTTCAGGTCAAAATCAAAACAAAAATATATCGAAGAAATCACTTTAAAAGATCACTTGCTCACTTTCTTTTGATTATGTATAATATTATTTGCAATAATCTCAGAAAAAGTGGAACATTCATGAAAATTATTTACTGTTTTATAAATTAAAAAAACACGCAGTTATTTCATATATCCTAGTGATAAATATCGTAAATGAAGTAGCTGTTGTATTTTAATCAAATGACACACAATGTCATTGTCGTATATTAGCATTGTGTATGACCGCAATTTTACAGAAAAAAATCAATAGATTTCCGGATATTTCTATTTTATGATGTCATTGCCAATGTCACATCAGGAATGTGGTAACATTAATACACAAAATTTTACTTTTAAAGTTTATCACACAGTCACCTTGCACCTGTACTCTTCAAATATTAAGATGTTACTGATACTAAATTAACACAAATTTATACTTTCATAGTT
>JAGJTL010000016.1:3317843-3331388 GCA_022063505.1 Calosoma granatense
TATATGTATGTATACTGGACAATTTGTATATAACGGTAAAACGTGTTTGTAGGCGTTATGAACAAGTAAGGGCAAGTTATTGAACAAGCCACCCAGTAGTTGTAAATAGAAACTCGTTCAGAATTTCAATGTGTTCATCGTTTACTCGCTAGTAAATGAGCTGTAGGTGTGAGGGTGTCGCGCGGAAAGAGCTAATTCTATTATCGTGAATAAAGGCGAATTATAAAATTGAGGAAATGTACAAAAATTGTCAGTGTGGAAGTTCCCTTGCCTTGCGTGTTCTGTTTCACTAATATAGAAACAGTTCACATGTCTGAACGATTCAATTATTCAGCGTTTATCAAACTACAGTGACCGCTGTTCTAGTTTTTCACTAAACAATCACGGGCCCTCAGTATATGAGCTTTGAATTTTACGAACTTCCGGTGAATAAACACTTTCCAGTTGTTACTAGTCAAATGAATATCCTTGAATTCGTAGGAAAAGTTTAAACACAATTTTAAGTTGTTCAAAATAACATCACACATTCGAGTGCAGCAAGTAATACTAATTCATATTGTTTTCACTATATAAAATTCTTATATACTTTAGTTAGAAATTATAATTACATGTAGATATTCCTGATAAATGATAAATACATACATATATTATTTATAACGAATACAGAAATACATGTGATTATTTGTCGAGAAAAGTCTGTACGCAAAATAGCAGTGAATTACAGTTAATGATAATAATAGTATCACTTAAAAATGCGGAACAATCTACAGAATATGTTTTAAAAATAGCCTTACCGAGTCCTGTTAATAGACCTAGGCTATATATAGAAATGATTAAAAGTGGCTATGTGTGACACAGTTAATTGTTGCAAAACGCTATCCACTATATGGGATCATGAACGCATTCTTAGGCCAATTTAAGCAGCAAACACTTGTGACAGCACAGATGTTAGGTTGACAATAAGTAGTACGAATAATACAGATGTTCCCCGTCAAGCCAAATCAGTGCCAAGTACAGAAAATACTTGATTGGTTGACAGCACCGGCCTCACAGTTTATATCCTGCAGCCAAAAATATTCCTGTAGTCCTATTCATTTCAGTAATCCGAGAAAAAGATTATTTCTATTCTATGTTAAAACAAGCATTCACAATTTAATATTATTTTTAATATTTGTATGCAATATATTCAGTTTCAGATGTGCGGCATCTGGAATTCATAGCATTTTAATTTACTCCTTAAGCCGGCTCTGTTAGCTGATCGCGGTAAGCGCAATGTTCTATATAGTATGCATGCATACGTCAACATTTATTGCAGTTTCTTAGCTTATACAAAATAACATCAGTCGAAACCATCTCGAACAGTATAACCATTTTATTTATACACTTTTCATATTAAGACAGTGTTATTGTATCCTCTTAAACTTACCTAATTAATAACAGTTTTTATCCTAAGAATATTATAATATTACATATTTGATGAATGGTATTTCATCTGACAATATAGATAAAACTACTTGCGTAATTAACAAAAAAATTAAGTAGTATGTAAGTAATTAAATATTTTATTTTTATAAAATGGATTACCATAAAGTAAATGAAAAAACGATTATACATAATGTTATGGAATAAATTCATATTGATAACTATACTTGTACAAGATTTATGTAGAAAAATTGCGTTAATTTTCTTTGTTATGAGTAATAATGTTTAGAAAACAGTAAAACATTGTTGATTATTATTACTGCAATTTACATATTTATTCAATGATATCATACAACATTTTATGTCCATCGTTAATTGATTATTAATTATTGAAAAATGCATAACAAGAAATATAACAGGTGCAATATGGTATGACTGTTGCAAACCAAATATTTAACTTTTTAGTATTATTGATTTTACTGTCATTTTGCATACGTAATTAATTATGTTGAAAAATTTCTAAACAGAAGACTGACTGATTTGTTTATCTTAAATAGTTATTTCTTGAAAATTTTATACATTTTTATGTACATTGTTACATAAATATTTGCTAATATTAAACTATAATTTCATTGTTTTGTTCCATAAACTTCAATTTACATATTAGTATGACAATATTAAATAGCGGGAAATATGAAAAAAACACAACTGTCATATTATGAAAACATTTGTATTAGAATCAGTTTGAAAATTAATAGAAATGTTTCAAATTATATGATAATTCAAAATGAATGTATGTATTGCCGAAAGTTATTTATGTAAATTTCATTAATTTTATTCAGATATTCAAGTATTATTTCATTATTGACACTAATTAGAACCTATAATTTCATCAGACAGTATTGAATATAAATAATACAAAATAAAACAAAAATTATTTTGATTGAAAATTTTTTGAGTTTCCCGCTTAATTTATAGATAAGTATATACATTGTTTTAAAAATATGGACAACACAATTAATTGCGATTAAATTAATTCATGTTGTCAGATTAACAATAGTCTTCAATATATTTCAGATGAGTCTTAAATAATCTTTCTTTAATAAAAATGTCAAAACTAACTAACCTTTCGGACTTGCCGCTTCAGGTACATGGTGATTCTCTTTGCTGGATTGTATTTTCTCAATTAAGAGTTCAAGTCGACTACTGTTTCCTTTAAACAACATCATTGAACCGGAATATTATTCACAAACAACTGAGTGCATCACAGGCAGCACCGGCACCGGCGAGTGATTGTTCACAATTGTACAATGGTACACACGGTATCGTACGCTGTAGAAGATAACAGTGCTGATGCTTCTGGTGTACGCGCGCTCTGTGCATAACAGCAGCAAGCACTACAACAAACTAGGAGGTAACAGTCGTCCACTGACGAAGAGAGCACGGGTGCTGCCGGATCTCCCACCCTAGACCTGCCCCGTGTGGTCTACTGTAAGAGTCGTAATACCCCCGCACCACCACCGCTACAAAGGATGCCGTCACCACAGCGAGGCGGTTCTCTTCAATTACCGTTCGGTGATTTGTCGACAAATCTTAGAAAAAAACTATTTTCCCCACTGTAGCAAATGTTTATTTTGACACTTGACCCCCGCGCAGTGTAAACGAAATCATTACGCCGTGTTTACAAATATCTAATCACATAGATTTCTTTACGAATTCTTTTCTTACTTATCGAACAAGTATCTGTAAAATGTTCAGACAGATCAGTCAAATATTTCGGCTTGATGAGTAGTTAATTAAACTAGATTTACATATGACCATTCATATAACCACATATGACACATACAGATTACTCGGCTGATTTTTATTTCCAAGTGTATTGACTAAATCAAACTTAGTATTTTGTCAAATGATTACACGTAATACAAGCATGTTATATAAAATATAAATTTGCAGCAATAAGATATTCCAATTAATTAACCATTTTTTTCTTCTTCACAATGACGTACATATTTTCCATATCACGCACTTTTCTGAGCTAAATACGTCATCATTCTTACGGATAAATTGATTACTAATTAATTACTTATAGGATATACTCATTTACAGGTGATTCGCTATATTACTGCAATGGTTAATATATATATATAAGAGAATAATTAGTTATGGAGTTACACAGTGGAGACCATGTATGTAGTGACCGTGGTAGATGAGTGCGTTTAAACGGAAGCTTGAATAGAAAACATGTTGATCCGGGCATACTGTTTCACACACGCCTTTAATCTGAAAGCGAGGCTTACGTTGGGGGAGTCCGAGGGCATCTCTCATTGGCCTGGTCCCAGGAGAAGGCGGTCTTTTATCCCTTGGGTGTGCAGTTACAGGCAACGGGCGATGCCATATGAATAGTACCATCTTACCAACGATGTGGTTCCTTCCTGTACACGTACATACAATTCACTACCATTGTAGATACACACACACACGGGGCAAGGGGAGGGTGACGCGAGGGAACAACGGTGAACCGGTGACTTTTATTGTTTCCAACCACTTGCATGCTCTCATCACTTGAAAAACAGTAGTTGTGTGTGTGGATACTTTATGTACACGCACCAGCCGGATTTTAACATTTAGTCCTGTCCAATCCTGTCTATTACATACACAACACAAACCCTATACTTATCTAATACTTCTATAGAAGACAACAAGAATCTATGTATCTATCAGAAAAAATACCTACAGAATTATCTAGTTATATAAAAATTAATATACATTAACAATGTATTTATTGTCATTTTTACGGACAGAAAGAAGGAAATTTTAGATTTCAATTCAAAATTGAAAAAACAAGAATTTTGTTTGATATATTAGGCCCACATTGCCTTTGGTAATTATAATTATACAATGGTAAGTATTCACATAAGCGCGAAAGAAAATACATACATAACACTAGTTAATCCGACCATTCGGTAATCCGCCCACACGGTAGGCATGATCGGGCGAACTATGAAACGGCAGAATTGTATCATTGTCAAATGCAAAACAATATTTATTGCCTTTTTAAAAATACAAATTTTATTATTTTGACACACTATATCTTGGTTATATTTCAGAAGAAAACTATTGTCTTTTTCTATTTTTAATCCATTTGCTTTTTGGCAAAATTGCCGGGCGAATTAGCGCGCGCATACTATATTTCCGTGAATAGTTACTATGCTGTGTGAATGATACATACACGTATATACTTGCCGCTGTATGAGTTTTCTCATAAATGGTTCGAATATTGAAGTTATTTGGTAATAAAATATTATGGAGCGCGAATAAGATATATAAGTAAAGTGAGTTAGTGATTGTTCTCAAATATTGTCATACCTTGGCGTACGTACGTTGAGATACTTACCAGTGGTACTAGACAGTTAGTTGTATGTGTACCACAGTTGACCACGCGTGCACTGATTCACCGTTTGTCGTATAACGACAGTTTCATGATGGTTGACTTCCACCATCTAACCCTATATAGAACGTGGGAAGGAGCAACATTCTCAGATCTCATCTCCGTAAAAAACTTGCGTAAAGAATCTGCCACCTTATGCCAGGATTCACTTGTACTAGAAAACGTGCATCGCAAAACGTATTTGTAAAAACCTATTCGATATAGACCATCCGTCTCGATATGCCTGTTTTGTTACCGTGGAGTTTGCGGTATATATGTATGCATTCTCTTCATCTCTTTACGCACTTGACAAACAGTCGCTGAATCCGTAAACACTTAGCATAATAGCAATCTTAGTATCCTTTATGTATAGCATACACAATATTACTAAGCTTTTCCACACATTTCTAAATATACAACTAGCCGAAAAGTGAATAAAAATGTATATGTTTAAATAAAATATTCAAATACTAATACTAATAATAAATATCTTTGTTTCAATTATTATTTTCATCATTGCAAGTATACAGACATTTTTTTTTCAAAATAGAAACGAATAATATTTACTTCCTAGTTCATTTCACTTAATCTTGAATAGACTCCTGTTTATTTTTGTTTTGTTTCTAAAATTGAATATTTCAATTTGTTTGTACTAGCATCTCTAGCTCACACGATATTTGCTGAGGGAAATAATGCTATTCTAACTTGTAGAAGAGACAAAATCAAAGTAAAAAATCATTGAACATTATTCTGAACTGAGGTCGACCATGACGGAACGCATTGATACACCTGTCTTCGTTCCACCTGCCTGTAAACGTGCATTAAAACACTACACAATCATTCAACTGAAACTTTAATTGAATATGGCCCGATGATTTCCGTCAATTTCCTCAATTTTACATCATGAGTCAATTGCAGTGTTGTTACAACTTTCAATTTTCTTACAAATACTGTTTTTTTTGTACGAAAAGATTATTACCATTATAAAAAAAATCATCTGTTATTACCTGTTTATATAAGTGTAGTATGTTTTCGCAAAATAATGCAGGGAACAAAAGTATCTAACCGAATAAATGTACTTTCGTTTGTGAATAAGATATCTTAGTCTATTTATTTGTAAAGTTTATAGTAATCGCACGACAGCGTATCTAGATTCATGCAGTGTTTGACCACCCAGTGGTAGCGTGTTACCATTGTTGTGTGCCGACACCCACGTAGAGGGGGCTCACTGGTGTCTCCCTGGGGAATACCTCGCTCTATCAACCACCCGCCTAGGCTCTCTAACCGTACGGTTCCAAACACTGGTTTTCCTACTAATCAGACTGAATGAAACAGTTCAATATATATTATTCGCACATACTTGCATATATTTAAAATGGGCAGTATTTTTGTTATATAATTTAGATTATTACCGCTATGAGAAATAAATAGCAACGACAGTGATTTTCCAAGAAATACATACAAGTATTTTGTTGTGTATTTCTGTGAAAACTCACAAATGAACTGAAGTGATTATGTTTTCTGTGCAACATATACGTATGTTGTTTGATATTGTATTTCGTGGGTGAAATAAACTGTTAGTTACGAGAACATGTACCTGGGATGTTGATGCTCTTGTAGAACACTGTATCAACAGTATTATTCGTGACAGAGAACTATTGGTACATATAAACTGTGTACTCTAATGTAGGGTTAGTTACGCGTAAATGGTAGGGTGATACAACAGCCACAGGAACTCCCCCCCCCCCCGCTTCCTGCCGTGATGTGCACAATTTGAACGGGAATCTATTGTGTTCGGACAACAATATGTCGAGTAACTGATTATTAGCTATTGACATCTTAATGTTGACAGAGAACAGAGATGTTCAGCATACACGATAAATACAGAAGTACGGTTGAGTGCACACGCATGTGAACATTGGCAGTCAGTAATGTTGTATACTGTGTAAATGGCCACATCATAGAGAAACAGTTGCCTCCAGGCTACCATCATTCCGAGTTTAATTAATAAATCTTCACAATGTCACAGTAACCACGACTAAACGTACGTACACACACAGTCGCGTACATGTGCACTTTTCGTCAATAACCTACTGACCAGTATCAATATTAACACTTACTCTGTACGTGACTAATAGTACAAGATACGTACACACATTCTACACCATGTAAATGTTATATAATCACATCTTGATACAGCGTAATTCACACGATTTTACCTGCAATTATTGTTCTCCTATATTTATTGTTCGGAAGGAACGGTGTGAATATAAGAAGACTATTCAAATGTTATTTTGCTATGCAATATTACATATTTTATGATTCGAATTAATAACAATGATCCGGTGAAACTGAATTGAGCGGTTAGGGTGAAAAGAAATCCTAGCGTAACATACAGTAGAATATGTAGGCGAGTATCAGTAGGTAACTCCACGTGCTGTTTCGGGCACCTGTTGCTTCTGTCACAAGTCACATCGTGTTTTTGTTTTGGTAAAACAGGAAAAAGTTATAACTCACTAAACGAGCATAAACACGTTTGTAGACCTGTCTTCATTAGTATTATGTTTCAACACTTTTCTATTTGAAACTATGTTAAACTGGCTCGGTGTTACATTAAATATGAACAAATGTATACGCCTGGAGGTTGAAGCAACTAATTTTCTGATATCTGTGCATTTTTATTTATAAAAAGCTTATATATTTGTAATCATACAAAATTTAATGTAACACATTTTCATAGTTCTTTTAACGTTTTACTAATTTTTCAAGTTAAATGGACAGAAATTGAAATATATTATTTTTAAGCTTTCTTAAAGCTGAATAACAAGTCTATTATCATTTTATCTGAAAAACTTAAATAACAACGTTTTCTTGTTGTTACGAATGCAGTGCAAAAGCTCATAAAACTAACTTGATAAAAAAAATTCACCAAACATCTAAAATACTTAAAGTAAATTAAAATACAGTGGCGCAATAAATTTTGATTTTCTTCACTTATAATTGTTTTTCATACTCATTATAAAAATCTATTAATAGGTCAATTTAAAAATTAGCTAATTGCATAGAATTTAGTTGTGCAAACAGAAATAGTATATATTAACTTATTTTTACTAAATATTTATATTTTAATTTGGATACCACAAGATTAAAATATGAATTAAAATAAGAAGAAATAAAAATATACATATCTCAAAAAGAAAGATTCTTTTCCGTTCTCAAAGAAAGTTATTAAAATCATATATCCGTTGCTATATTGTTATGTTGTTTATATAATAAGAAAATTTAATTAAACCAGTTTGTTTGACATTTAATTATTGTATATATTTATAGCTATGAACATCTGTTTAAAAGTAAATTGAACTTTTCTGTACATGACTGTTTATTCGTTAAGGAAATTTGAAGTCTAAATTCAATGGTTGAGTTTATCTCTGTTATACACAGTGTGTTTGCCTTGTTTTTCACTTCTGCGCGTTTAACTTGTAAACTTCGCATGCTGTGTGTGTGTATTACGGCGTGGCGAGGGGGGGGGATATACGTTAATTCGTACTGCAATGGACGAAGTTGAAGGCATTGGTGGCGCATCACACCCGACTGAATAAATCTGCTGGGATATACTAATTTCCGTTAATGTTTAAAGACACTATTTTCCAAGCATTTTAGTGAAGTTTTGCGGTATATTTGCGCCATGATTGCTGTATATTAATGATTCGTAGCGTAACGGTTGGGAAACACTGGTTTTATGAGTTTCAGTATGAGAAATTAAGTGGCCATTCTTTTGTAGTTTACGAATTTCAGATGTTACTGATTGTGATATTGCCTTATCTTGTTTAAAAATTTACTAGGAGAGTTTTATCGATATACAAATATGTTATGATATATTTGACAATTTCTTACAATCATTTTGTGATAAACTCTATATTGGATTATTGATCTTTTTCAACTGGTTTCAATTAAATATGATATATACCTATATTGTATATATAAAGTAGTTTGTATTTTTAGAATATGTAGAAATACAATAAGGTATTTATTTTCTTATCGAGAGAGAAGTTTTTTCTAATTATTTTAAAAATGTAATAAATTCTAGGGTACACTACGTATGTATTAAACGCAGTGGAAAACTAAATTTAAACAATGCTAAAAAATGCTGGTTGGTTAAAAATATAATATATGTAGCAAGTTTTTCATACATACACCCTTTTTAGAGGGGAAGTAATATTTATTATCTCATAATTATAACGGTATATCGTACACCAACGGAATGAATAAATAACAAGAATATCTTTGTATTCCGTTAACTCGAGGAAGAAGTGTGAGAGATAACAAGTTAGAAGTAGCAAGCAACTTTACTCACTCCCACTCTCCTCATGTACTGGTTTGTTCTGTTTGTGCTGGTATCGCGGCGTAATTAGGAAAAGAAGATTAGATTATGAACTACCAACTACACCTCGCGTCAACAACTCAGCTCACTGATCATCTGTTGACTTTATTTTTTCATCAACACCACTGCGTAAATATATTAGAAACAATTTTCTTCATGACTGAAATATTTTCAAATAATGCTCATTTATCTCTTTATATTATACGCTAAATTAAATAACAAAAAATCGAAATAATATCTTCTTTTGGCGTTTTCAAAACAATTACAAAATAAATTGAAATATAATTTGAATATATACATTTTCAAAACGATTCTAATTGTAATTCATGTAAACATTTTGAATAAGATATTTATGAAAGTACAATACGTTTTTGTTACGGGATATTGCGCAACTGATGTGTTGCCTATGATGTTGGTAAATAAAGACAAATATTGTATCTTTATAATTATATTGTGACTGGTACTTATTTAGAGAGAGTAATGTAGTGTATTTTAAGAATAGTGTTGAATGAAATAGTTGAAACCGGATAGGAAACTCTAATTCAGTGCTAAATATATTCGGAGTGTAGCTCGTAATTCAATTCGCCCTATGATTGAAGGCCGTAAATTCTGATAATAAAATCGCACGTGCATGCGTACCTTTGGTGTTGGAACGTGTTTCCGACTGGAGATTGTGAATGACTAACCGGAAACAAAGAACGGACGATGATGACTGACTGTGGCTATTTGTGTATAGAGACAAGTGTGCGAGCTGGTCGGCTGGTCGGCTGGTTTAGTGGTGGTGTTAGTAGGAAGTATGAAGGAGGAAAGGCGGCGAGGTAATACGAGCTTTATTACCAATGCATGGCCACATTATTCCTCGGTGGCGCGGTGGCGTCGTCAGTGACGGCAAGCGTCGCCTACCGGCAGCGTCATCTTTTATAATTTGTTTGATCACCGACGGAGGCGTAAGTGGCAACAGACGCCAAGCCGGTGTGCCCGAGGGCGCACGAGAACGAACGAGGACCGAGATGTATTCCCACAAGATTCCCCAAGCAATCTCAGTCACTTCCTCCCCAAGCGCTAAGACTCAATTAAACTTTAAGATGATATGCAAGCACCCCTTCGCTCTTCTCTTCGCTATTCTTGCTACGTCCCATGCTAGTATCATACCCATACCTCAACGTGCCTTGTTGCCACGTCATCTCTCTCTATCCTATACTACTATTCTCCTTCTGTACATCTTCGTGTATACGTACCTACGTAAGGATGTATACGCCACTCAACTAAGCAATCCGTCGTCGTCGTCGCCACTGTCACACACTCACACCGGACCAGTTCAATCTAGAGAGTCAGGCGGCTAACAGACCAACGCTTTTGAATATCAGATAAAAAATATATAACGCCACCGATACAGAGACTCGTCCTGTCACTTTCACAACAAAATGCATACATATTTTAATCCGTCAACACCACTGCATCTACGACTGTACCATTGCGCATCAGTGTCATGCATAATTTATAACAACCGATTTAAAATGATCAATGCATTAATACCGATTCCGAAGTTAATATTTAGCGATTTGTGAATGGGAAGCTTTCAATATTGGAAAATAATTATTATTAATTATTAGACGACCATGAATTCAAGTGAAATATAATATTTGAAAATTTCCGTATGTTAGATAAAAGTTTTTTATTTTGAAAAGTTGCAAATCGAAGATTTCGGTAAGTGTTTTATCCTTAAAAATAAATCAAAACTGAGCTCAGGCGAATTACTTGAAATGTATTGAACACATATCTGCGCTACCCGTTTGCGGCAGCGAAATCTTTTCGAATATAAAATGAAAACTTTTTTTTATCTCAATAACGGAAGACAATGCATCGAAAACGAAGCATTCATGTACCAATAAGAACGTAGTGTATGGTGTACACTGCACCAAGTACAATTCTATATGTGATATTTGATATTTTTTACTTACATGAATAAAATTCAAGGGGTATAAAGAATACCGAATGAAGGTATTCATTTCATAATGATGGTATCAAATGAAAAGAATTATAAATAAACCTCCTACGTCTATTCTTCCTTTCTGATGAACGGAAAACACAAACGTGAAGGCGGTATTGCTTGTCCCGACACAGAACGAAAATAATATAGCCGCGGAAGTGTAAATGTAGGTGACAGATCCAATTCTACAGAATAAACACACACACATGCACAACTAGAACACTTTTTACACTAATCATTGCTTGTATTAATCAAAATCAAACGAACTACAATCACTATCAACTAAATATGAAACTATTAACCAATGTTTCGACCATATATTACGCATTCAACATACTCGTACATAACACATTGATGGTAAAATTATTGATTAATTTCATTTCAGTTTGATTGATCGTTGATTAGTGATAATAGTTGAGTGTACAGTTGGGTGTTGTCAATATGAATGTTTTGTATAGAGGAATATTGAGTGGGTGTAGATATAGTGTATGTGTTAAGATTTGTCGCGCGTTATTGCGATGTTGACGTTGGAGCTTGAGTCTGTTAGAACTGAGGTAACAATTGAAATTTGACCGTGATAGACATTAGCGGAGGCGGAAACTCGGGCACAGGTAAGTAAAATGTGTGTATATGCGGTAACATTACGTTATGTTACATTACATGTACGTACCGGTAGTGTAGTGTACCGTTATGTGAGTAAGGGTTCTGCGCAACGAGGAAAAAAGGCAAAATGCCAGCTAATTACTGGTAGACGTATCCCTCAGGTTAATTCTGCAGGTAGGAAACATTAGCAGTGGCATTATGGGTGTTTGGAGGGCCATTCGAGCACAGGTTATAGGCCACCGAGGATTTGCGGGCTCGGCCCAGGCAATCAAAAACGAGGCAGATTGGAGAAAAAAGCTTGCAAGAGTAGGAGACGGTCAGAATGGGAATTAAAAGTTACCGTTGTGGGCATAGTATACACATGTGATTCGGACAACGACACATGCGAGCCCCAGCTCTCTGACAACGAGCGTACGGCTAGAGTTCTGGACTAGCCTCAGCTAGCCCGCTACCAACATATACTTGCTCGCCTTTTCTCATTTCTAGTTTTTATTGAGAGAAGAATTAAATTCCCAGAAGAAGAACGGACATTTTAATATCTAGCACAGTCAGTGCCGTAAAGTGGTACCAGTCGCACGTGGAATACTAACGTGTAACTCGTTACATTTACATTGCTGTTAAATCTACTGTACTGACTCATTCATTGTGTCCCACTTCTCTATAAGGTGTGTGTGTGTATGATAATTATAAAGGATTTTACATACGCACACGCTATCTTTACTTGCACGCCAGGCACACACTTCTTTTCTCTACAGCTAGTTCATTAAAATCCTTACATCAATAATGTTATTCAAAGAAACAGTTTCTTACAAGAATACGCACGTCAAAGGTCAAAAACCATACAAGCAATAAAAATTTCTTACTTATCTTGAAATATTTGTAGAAACTTTTATTACATTTTTTGCAAAATTAGGTGCTATTTATGCTAGAATAGGACCGGTTTAGTATTTTTTGGCTAACCAGTATTTCTAATAATCTTGCGTTGACATTGTCTAGTAGTTGACATGTTTCTGTAGAAATATTAGCTTGTACCAAATGTGGTAGGTACAACATGTAACTTATAATTGGGCAATGACACTTCTTGCGAAAGATAGAATCACACGTGCCCCAGTTATGGGTTAGTATGGAAGTCAGTGATTCTCAAACCAGGCGTACGAAATATCTAGTAGTGAGCAAATGTATTTCAGGAGATCTGTGAGTGTTAGGGTGAACTAGGCGATCATCTAGAGTTCTAAAGCTTCGTATGAAGAGCCATCGAAGAGCTTCAGTACAATACTGATTAATAAATAAAGTACAAAACGAAAATGAACGCTACTTATACATTATATTTTAACTAGTGCTGGTATTCAGAATGTTGCACTTAAGATATGCTACACGTATCCATAACTAGATTGTGACATAATGAAAATTAAAATGTAGAATGCAATTGTTTATATAGAAACAATTGGATTGCAATTGGAAAGATGGTCTCCAGTGTTCGTTGGTGGCTGGGTGTCACTGTTATTGCGGGGTTCCAACTATCTCTGTCTCTGTCACTCTTAGTTGCTGTTGACGGTGAAACTGGAGTGAGTAGAGAGTAGCGTTAGAATTTCAGTGTTAGTAGCGCCGCAGTTTGTAAGGAAACAATGTCCAAATGGTCCCATAGAAGCTGATATTGCCACAAAACGGCACTAAAGTTTTGCTTCTGAACACATAACACACATACACATAGAACCATGT
>JAGJTL010000016.1:3345841-3359506 GCA_022063505.1 Calosoma granatense
CTCTATTACTTTATAAAATATAATATGCGATACAAGAAAACATTCGCTGCTTTAAGAAAGCACTGGCATATCTTACTATACCAGCCACGCAATCCTTGCATGAATATCTTAAGATTAGTTATTCTTTTTATTCCGAAATGCAATCATCATTCGAAGAGTACAGCGCCGATGGAGAGAAAGGCAGGAGCGGTCAGAATGGAAAGATTCAAATCAAAATTTTATAATTTTAACTGGAGCCATGAGACATATTGTTCCAGTTTCCCCATAAACGCGTTCAGACACCGTCCGTCGAATAAAATTATGTGCGTAAAGATGATTCCCGCACCGGTGAAATTAGATTCTGAAGAAACGGTCCGCATTGACTTGGGAATTACATATTCCAACCAGCCATGCATACATGCGCTTACACGCACATTCCATTTTACTCTAACTGAAATTAGCCACAATTTCTCCTGTAACCCATGATACCAACAACGGGTTCTTAAAAATGTAGATTAGTTTTTACAATACTTCATTGCAATGGTTTTGTTGTAAGTGCTAGTGCATTGAAATAGTGGTAGTAGGTAAAATATAATCGAGACATAGTATTGAACATGTTATTGAGTATGTATATATCAATTTGATTAATTTAACTCGGTCAGCGGACACGACATCCACATCGAACACCCTAGGGATACGCAAAAGGCTACGAATCCCGTTGGGATGTAAATACAGAGGCACACATGGCAACCCAAAGATTCCGTCCGACGCCACCGCCAGTACAATCGAAGTACGAGCGGTGGTGGTGGTGATGGTGACGGTGGTAGAATACACTCACACCTACAGACGTTCTATAGAGAAATGTCGACGCTACCACCACCGCCACAGCCTGCTGCGATTCCCACGGGACGCTGGGAACGCGGGACTCGCCAAACTTCACTCCTGCCTCGTGCGCGCAATGACTGTTCCAAGAATGCTAATTAGACAAAGATAGAAATATGACAATTTCGCCACTGTTCTCTGTCAGTTACTTTATCTCGTTTCTTATGTAGTTCCCGAAGGACGACGCTCGCGCAATCTCCGATCCCTTTGCTAACTTATTTTCATGCTAAGTCTCGTCAGACCAAGGCTTGCTCGCCTTTTTTATTTCCGTTTATTATTTATTTACCAGCCGGCGACACGGACGGAATGAAACGAACCATGACGAATATAGTCGAGTAAAAAACTATATGTGATTATTAGTTACGCGTTACTTAACGTACCCTATCGCTAATATGTCTAATGTCGGCTAGCCCACTAGTCAGATTTCTTTACAGATTCTGAAGTGTTTCAAAAGATTCTTTGGTTAAGTTAAAATATCTAAAAGTATCTTCTCCTGGTAATGAATAAGTTTCAAACTGTAAGATTTAAAAGTAAAAGTGTTCAGCACACAGGCAAGATTTCAAATTAATTATACTCTGTGAGAGTTTTCAGAAGTTGAGAAGAACATGTGGTCGGAAACTCATTGACTGCAAATATGTCTAACGAATGGAGTAAGTGAATGAGGATAGCGAGTCAAATATACGGTGTGAACAAATAAGTACAGATAGACAGTGCTCACCGGCACCAGAGGCAAAGAAGGATGGATAGACATAACCGATGGCAACTATATTATAACAGTGGGGAATGGTTCGCATTAGTGTAGAGCAGTAGCAGGAGAGGAGCGTGTTTAGCCAGATATGAGACGAGTTTTTGCAAGGAAACGTATCGGTAGAGTTGTCTCTTTCTTAATTGATCGATCGCCATGGGAGCGGTCGGAGACGGGACCGACATCCTCTGGGGCGCTAGCATCTCTATAGAGCCGAAGCAGAATAGTTTAGAACTCGATTCCGCATGCACGTACGTTCGTCCGTATTCCATTAATTCCCTTTCCTCGTTCAAGCCCGAGGTTCAAGCTCGACCCTGGATGCTCACGAACAAGCGAGCGAGCGAGTGAGTGAGTGAGCGCGCGAACAAACACGTACGGGTACGGTAACTGTGCGATTTCCATCTACAGCCGGTTCACACAAACACTGCCGGTAAAAAGCACACAAGTGTCCATTGTACATGACATCATCGAATTTACAATATTAGTGCGCAACCAATATAATGTACTTTCACCATAACAAGAGCAGTATTCAGTTCTGAGAGAATTATCTACTTGGAAACTTTTATAAACCAGCATCATAGTATGAAATGTACTTAACTTCATACTTCTGTAACTTATAGGAAAATAAAAATACTTACTATTTGATCCATCGTCATTCACTGGTGATGTGAGAGATATTAGCATAGATTCCTCAACCTCACCTATAAAATAAGGAAAAATGAGTTGCATGTTGTGAGAAGGTCAGGTGTGCACTAAGCTTAGGATTCGTAGGGTGTTAAGTATATGGACATTAAATATGTATACTTACACATGGAACCATCTTGAGGGTTGTTACTTTGTGTACCCAAATTTTCGATGAGTTCCTCAACGGCTGAAACAAATAAGAAACACGAATAGATCAGTGGCGTGGTATAGAGACACGTGGTTGGTGGGGTGTTAGTGGATTCAGTGAAGAGGTTACATGTGCGAGTATAGGTGCTACGCATGCGCATCGACGTTCATAATTCAATGGAAATCTGGCCGTGCACATTAGCTAGATTAATAATCGCTTGTAATTATGAGAATACAAATGAAACCTTACTATATCAGGTCGACGGCACCCGGGAGAGGAACGGAGACTCGGCTACCAGCTGCAGATGACTTAGCGCAGCTTAACGTCATTTTTACCCGAGCCCGCACGTTTATTAATGATTTCGGAGCCGGAGCTAAGCTCATCGAGCGCCTCCCAGGTATTAATATTACGTATTTCGCCATTTACGAGTAAATCCACGGGCGACACAAGCACACACCACCATACATACATACAGCCAGACATCCTATACACCTGGGTCTACATCTACATCTACATCTGTAGGTACTTGCATTTACAGGTTACCAACTGTCTCCAGTCTATGGCGAATTAAAACAACAAAGGCCGACAAAACAAACTGGCATTTGTTGCTTGTTGCTTTTATTCGTCGACAATTCACTGTCTCACTGGACTGTAAACTGAACCAGCATTGACACTTCGGTGTAACCATAACTAATATTCCATTCCAAGTAATAATATCTATCTTGAATTCTATACCCACTTGATTAGGTTAGGTATACAGAATAAAATACAGAATTGTTATGAATCGATCAGCAATGGAATTGTGTTATGCATTAGTCTATTCCCGACCCCACTGCGTAACGTAACGTAAAGTGTAAAACTCATGAGAGCAACACCTTAAAAGCGTTGCGAGAGAGACTGAATTTTAGAAATAATAAAATAATTTCCATTCTGCTTTCATTTCATGGAAAGAATATCCTCCAGATGTATAAGATAAAGGCGTTTGTGTATAACAAAAATGAATTCTTCTGTAAAAGCACTGGGAATAAGGGGTCCGTTGCTGAAGCGCAAACGACCTCCCCGAAGTGTGGCATCTGTCTTGACGCGGCGTCAAAGAAGAAGTCTGGAGGTTGTTGGCTCACATGTGACCGAAGCAGATATTATACCGGAGCAATACATACAGCTGGATGGGCCTGATGACAATCTTCTACATCTACTCTATGTATGTACGTACACATGTATGTACGTATGTATGCGTGCATTCAACTAAAAAGGTGGTTTCCCCGATTCTTAAGATGTGCACCTGGGAATTCAGATTTCGAAATGTGACGAAAACGTTGATGGAAGAAGTACCGTTTGCAAAGAAGTGGTGACGTGGCACAACAAATCAAAATGAAGGGATAACCGCATGTGTGTGTTTAGCACTCAACTCCTTTTTTTTTTACATGTACATACAAGTATCCCATATACATACACGGTGTATATGTATGTATGTGTGAGTGGAGCTCAACGCAGGGAATCGTAACGCCTTCATGTAGGCATACCGTCTTCCACAGCTGTGTACCATGTACGCGTACAGGTATACTCTGACAATATGTAAGAATATGTTGTTTAACCACTAATCTAGTTATTGAAACTAGCTTCCTTCCCAAACTTCAAACAATTTTCTTATTCATATATATGTACTTTATACATAACTAATCCAGATATAAACAAACTCGAAGCATATATACGTGAAATGTCTTTATGTGACAATTGTGACTGCGATCAACAGACTTCGTACACAGGTATAAATATGAGGGTGCAATGGGGTACAGCATGAAGTGGATCTGTCCCCGCAGGGTTGAATAGTTCGCGGAATTCAGATTTATAAAGCGCTATTAATGGTTACATTTGGGACCCATGGGAATACACATCCGTTCGGAATAATGAACGACCAGCACATCTACTCTAAAATATTATTTCTATTCACGTATCGAATTAATATTCACAGTCACAAATTCACCGACTGTGAGGGCTAATAAACAATGGAAGCTATTTATTAGGTTTGTCACTGTGACGAGATTACAAAAGAACGATTGAAAAAAATCAACACAAACCGATAATATCCAATTAATGAATTATATTCAAATGGATATAATAGTTTGAATACAAATGAGTCTAATTATTTATTATTATCATTATTGAAAACAACATTTCCATCTAGAAAGTAATTATAGAATGGGATCTGGTTGGAAAAGAGAACAAGAAATAAATAAGCAAAAAAAGGATTATGTAACGAGCAGTTGTCAAATAATGGTTGACATAAACATAATACAGTATAAAAAATAAAATTAGAGGGAGGTAAAACAGATCCAACAGAATACAGAATAGCATAAAACGTTTAAATGGAACACAACCTCACTTTAAATAACAAATTGCCTTAGGAAAAACTAGAAACGAATAGTTTTTATCAAAACAGGGCTGGTTAGAACATGTCTCTCGCATGATGAGAATAATATAGGATTACTGTAGGCATGGTCAACGGCAGTCTTTTGGCAGTGTAATGCATTATAGGATTAAACATGGATTATTTATAATGGTGCATTATAATACATACACATACATGCAACTGTACAAACTACATATGTATACAGAAAGCGGGCTACATCTATGCTAATTCTGACAAAATCAACTTGAAGCTTTATTTATTAATCATAAAATAGTGGAAAATAATCAGAAATACATTAACATATGAATTCAAAGAATTCGAATCACTTGTAATCAGAAATACATTCATTAATAATCAATCTACTGGTACAAAATTTTTGTATTAATAAAAACAGATAATCGAAATTAGAAGTAATATAATTAAATACTTTTCTTCAGATTCAAAATTATTTATTTGGTTTGGAGAGAATGAGTTTAAATGTAAAAATGTCTTGTAACTTTTGGTGCTGTTTGGTATTCAAACGATACTGAAAATGTTCACATTCAAATAATATCGAATTTATTTAAAGTTAAAAGTATCTCGACATACAGGAACGGCTTCAGACACAAACCTGTGTCAAGTGGAAAAAAGATCTAAGAATTATATTATTAGTGTATAAACAGTCACTTCTGCACGTCTACATGATAGTCGAACAATAATAATAATATTTCTTAAAGCTGGTTGTAATTTCGTTATCACGAGTACAAATATAAATAATCGAAGAGTAAGACAGCAGACACTATTCAATTTTAATTTAGTTTTAGGGCGACTGACGGAGAATATTTCAAATGGAAGAGAGCAGTAGAAGAGTGGAGGGCCCTACATTAAAAAGTGAAAAGGTGAAAGACAGTACGTAAACGTAAGGGTAGGTAACAAGTGATCCAGCCAGCTCTGTTAGAAGCAAGCACAATGTGTACTAGAAAGTTTTCTGGACAGAGTACTGGCAGGCGAGCTGAAGCGTCGGCGATCCCGGCCAGGCGGCTCGACGCGCCATTCCCAAGTCGAACTCCCAGGCCGTTCAGGACGCGAGGCCAGGTCCCAAAGGACCGAGGCCGCGTTCCACCCTGACGTCTCGGCCGCCCTTCGCGCGCGCACACCGCAGCCTAGGGAATCCGCGCGCTTTGGGGACAAATGGAAACATTACACTGCTTCTAAACATTTTACATCTAATATTTCTGCATCTAATTTACTTGAATCTAAAAATACAACCGTCATTAGAAGCGATTTCAGGAATTTTATTTCGCTACAGTATTCCATTGCATATAACAGAGATTTTTACTTGAATTAAGAATTGTTTTTCATTAATTATCGGATATAACAAATCCGTCAATATAATAAAAACTTTCTGTTAGCTAACAAGAGATTAACTTTCTTATTTTCATAAATTTTCCATGAAAGGATACACGCAGTATTTCACTGTAAAAATACGAATATAAATTATTAGCAAACAGTAGTACCACATATATTTTCAGCTCTCTTATCAGATTTTGAGAATTTCTGTTCGAAACCCTTGTATATTGTACATGAAAATTTAACATTACATAAAGACAATAACTGAGATTTTGCTATAATTTATTCATCATGTTGAAATCACAATTATAATGAGTTTACTAGTTAATATTCAATGAATAATATTTGACCGTTATCTGGATTACAGCCTTATCTGTGGTTTAACTAGAATTAAACGACTAGAATTAAAAATAATGAACATGATTCATATATAGTCATGTCTAAACTATAGTGAACTTACTGTTCCGTTTCAATTGTCATATAAATAAAACTAACAATATTCAAATTACTCAAATATTGATCCTGTTATTAACCGATAATTTTTATTTGGATACATTAACTAAAAAGTTAGTAAATAAAATTTACCAATTAATGATTGTAATCAGTATGTAATATTCCCTTATTGATTTTCTCACTGATGCATATTTTAGGACAATTATG
Source organism: Calosoma granatense (assembly GCA_022063505.1). Classification (NCBI taxonomy): domain Eukaryota; kingdom Metazoa; phylum Arthropoda; class Insecta; order Coleoptera; family Carabidae; genus Calosoma; species Calosoma granatense. The sequence continues at coordinate 3,352,679 of JAGJTL010000016.1, forward strand.
AATATTTCGAACAACTTTCAAAATGAATCAAACAAATAATAATCTAAAAAATAATACTAGTATACATTCAGGTAAAGCATAAAATTATAATTTTAGCTTCGCTCGTATTTACTTAAATGTAAAAAATCATAGATGATGTTCAGTTTTGAACAAGACAAGTATTCTATTGGCTGCGGCACGTGTTTGATAAAATATACGCCTTCGCAGTACGGTACTCGATGTGTGACGCGAAGGGAGAATATGACAGGAGGACAGAAGAGTCGAGTACATGAGTGAAGAGGTGAGGTGAGAGGATGAGGGACAAGGGACGATATAGAGAGGCGCGACATGGCGGATGGCATTAAGTCCCCGGCCGTTGTTAATGTATGATCTAAATTCCGATGACCTGGCTCACATGTACTGTTATGATGTGACGAGGGTGAAACGAATACGAATATTTGCATACAGTTTTCGTCCCGTGGGAGTTAGGAATGTCGATTAATTATTGGCTAGCATTGTGTATTGCCTTACACACACATGTTTCGTTCAGTCAGTGTATGTATGTAGCTCGACCATGCTTGCAGCTGAACTGTACAGCTGTACACCGAGTGTGTGTATGACGTTACTACATATGATACCACCAGCAATACATGTATACACGGCTAAATGACTACATACACCAGTTGCGGCGTGCACCAGTACTCTTGTTCAAGATCTACGACTACATCACACGTTTATAATTCGTTTTTAAATTACTCCGACACAATCGTACACGTATACGTATTATATTAAAACTGTTATTTTTATTTACACATACTTGAAAAGTTAATAACTTGCATCGATAAGCAACTTTATATAATTATATATGCCATGAACATGACAAAACATTAATTTTAAAATAATTTTCTTACATATACAGTTTTAATTTTCGTTGTAGATCATTGAACAAAAAAATAATATATTACATTTTGTTCTTCGTCAGACTATATATAGCTGGTTCTTTGAAATCTGAAACGAACCACGAATGCTTGTTTTTATTGAGAAAATTCTGTGTGTAGATGTTGTGATTTGATTAAAACGTACGTTATGTACTGAAAATAAACTGAAAGTTTCTTGGTCACTGGGTTCAAATAGCGGAAAGAGATAGGTTTACAGTGTACAGAGAGATAGACAGACATACAGTGACATGAAAGGTGGTGGGGTGGTGGACGCGGGGGACAGTCGGGCGCACGTCACGGTGCCCTCAGGGATTGCGCTTCATATACGGACGGTATGTCCTCCCCTAACCGCTCGTCCCGATGCTCTAGTCCACTGGCACCGGTGACGACGCCCCAGCGTTGACCGGTGTTGGACGCCCCGCGGGACGTCTACAATGACCAATATTGCATACGTACATGTCGATAATACAGTTCCGATGTGAACTGGAAATATCATTCTGGCGGCAACGAAATTTTTGCCCAAATTTAGACACATTTACGCAATCTAACTATAAATACATCATTTACGCTAATTCACTCATATTAACACATTATATAAATTACAATGTAGCTAGAGTAATTGTTGTATATTATTATATTCTATTGATTGTATGATTGTCATTATGTGTTTGTCAAGTTTTTTTCCAATACAAGTTTCATTATAACACTTGTGTTTATAATGTACGTACATGTAAAATTTTTCAAGTAGTCCCCTAATAGAAATGTCCTGAATATATTTTAGTTAATACTGGTCGTCGGTTGATGGGGGCTAACCACCCTCTATTCACTATCCTCGTGGATTTCTACACATTGAAAACAAAACACACCCTCCCTTCAATGAATCCCTTTCGCAGAGTACATCCGCACCTGTACTTCGAAATTGTTACATGCGGCCGGCAGAGGAAAGAAATTGCTGGCAATGAATGAATTGAAGGTTTAAAAAGCAGAAATTTAGACGCAATGGTCAATTTCTTTTGTCTACTGTGGATTTCTCAACTCTAAGCGACACAATTGCAAATATAGCAGATTCAATGTTTGAACAGAAGCCAAATGAATGAGAATAGTTTGATTTAGATCAAATATCTAGCGTGATATGGTAAGGTGTGATGTGATGTAGTGTGCTAAAGATACCTGAAGGTGTATGGTTTAATGGGATTCCAGTAGCTTAAGACATGTGATAGTGTGCTAGTTGGCGGTATGGTAACGTTATGGTACTAGATGATGGTGATGGTGGTGGTGGTAGTGGTGGTGGTGGTGGTGATGGTTATGGTGGTGTGATGCGGTACGACAGGAACCGCTAACATGCGCACAACCACTCTCCGCTCGCATGGTATATATGACTGTCTAGGGATAGTGTCATGGGAACACATATTTCCCTGTCCATACGGGCCTGTACTCTTAGCGGGCCAACGTATCGTTGTCCGCCCGATCCCGTAACCAGCCCTACGGCATCTGTGTACACACAATTTCCGTACTCTATATAATTCCTAGACATCTCGTCTACTCACTAACACTATTCTACGCATAACTGGACTAAATCTAACACTATTCTACGCATAACTAAAGTCATTGGAACGTGTCATAATACGTACAGTTACATTTCAAAAGGTTTATACTGCATTTGCATGAGTAGCTAATATTTTTTAGTAGCCGTGGATTTGAAGGCTGTAAAAAATTACATCAATATTTCTTGGTCAATTGAAGCAAGAGCTTAAAACAGTAGGGACAGCGGGAAGGCAAGGGTTCGCATATGGGTACAAGTAGTGTTGCAATATGCGCGGGTGTTTATCAGTAGTGGCGCGTGTACAGCCGCTAGATGACAGGATGGTCGGAAATTGCCCGTAGCACAGATGTAAAGGCATTCATTTCCTGGGTTACTTGGTAAACACGCGAATTCGCTAAACATTTCACGTCCCAGGTTAACTAATTACTTTTCGTTAAATCATAGCAAGTCAACTGATTTCTCAATTTATAACTTGAGTATTATTGTTAATAAATCTATTACATAATTTGATATGTTTTAGAAGGAATATGTTCTTTGTAATAATCGTTACATATTCTCTTTCAATGTAGGATTTATATTATTTGTTATTTAACACTTTGACTGCCGTGTGTATACATTTGTATACCTATCATAGTGGATTTTCCCTTTAGGAAAATCGGCTCAGCAGTCAAAGAGTTAAAGAATAAATATATATATGGAAGAAATTATAAGTGGAAATGATGAAATTATATGTTAAAGTGTATTATCATACACGTGAGCGCGTAACATATTTTCCCCTATTCCAGGATGTCTACGTTCACACCAGTACCACAAATCCCTACAGTATCCGATCGAGCTATCCACCACTAGCCTGAAATGAGCCGTAAAACTGCAGGATTTCAACCTACCCCCCTAACGCCACCCCTGTATTCTTCACGTGCAAACCCGTATTGTCAATCTGACCATCCCAGGTAAGTATAATGTCAATTCAATTAGCGAGATTTGTTTAAAAATAACGTAAAATTCTCTAATGACCTGTGAGCTAATTTAATGTAACGCATGTCAATATTCAGTGTAATAATATTATGAGTTTTATTTTATATAATCACCTGTCTATTTCATTTCTTAATTCAAAGCTCAATAGTATGAAAAATTCCCTAAATTATTGTTTCAGTACTCATAAGATATTTACTAAAACAATTATACATATATCTATAACATTTTGTTTTACGATACTTAATCGAAATAGATTGAATTAAAAATAAAAATTTATTTTATTTTATATTATATTACGTATTATATAGTCATGTAATGGCCACAGATTAGATTGTATATATGTATTCCTAAAAAGTTAGACAGTCAAACAGCTAATAATTCTTGTATTCAGCAATTGTGTAGCGCGATATCCATTGATCTCCACTTTATGTAACTGTGCGCTCCGATATAAAATTCAAAGTTAGAAAACTGTGTGTTAAATTGTGCCAAATCATAAAAATATTGGAATGTCTTGTAAATAATAATAATTACTGTATCTCGTATTATTACACTAATATACACAGAATACTATGAAATCAAAATTTTAAATGCATACGAAATATTTTTAAGTATTTTATTTATGTTTCCTATAGTAATTGTTATTCGAATACAAAAATTATAAACATGAAATAAATTGTATTTTCTGTCAAACTAAATTCTTAATTATCAGTGTTTAATATTAGCAACACATTACATACATAGATGTTTCATTTGTACATCTTAGTACTATATAATCCTAATAATAATTATGCTAGATGCAACATGTAATTTAGAAGTATAAACAAATTAAATATGCAACTTATACAGTATTAGTAAAGAATAAATGCAACTGTCAAACATAAAATAATAACAATAATTATCAATACAAGTAATACACATGCATCGATACACATTGGAAATGAATAATAAAGAAATAGAACTTACGTTTGAATGATCTTGGTTTCGCTTGTTTTCGTCGAGACATTGTTATTGTACTGTTAAGTCCCTTGGAATCCCTATAATTCAGGATTACATGACATGAATGTCAATCCTTAAGGTATCAACACTTTCCACAGATAAACAAATCAAGTTAGAACACGAATTGGAACAGAACATGAACACCTGATGTACTGCACACTATGTATGTTATTGTTTTATGAATCAGTGACGTGTTATTCGAAAGACGACGACAGTGTCACGTGGTCGATGACGTAAGAACGTCCGCGTGCACGTCTACTCGTCAACGCGTCATGAAACAACTGACTGGTGAAATAACCACCGCACACTACGATGCTTGCTGTCCTTTGCTCTAAAACGTGCGTCGCGTTGCGCGCGAGCGCCACAGGGAGACGCCGATTCACACATCCACGATACTATCAACACTTCCGGTTATCCGGCAAAAAAACACCTTTCTATATGATATCGGTAATTATTATTGATAGGTGCAATCAATTGAATCATGTACTTTTGAAGAAATATATATTTCTTCATGTTTCAGGCAGGAGAAAAAACATGAGACATCTTCATGACACTTGTAGATTATGTAGTTTTTAATAAGCTGTCATATAAATCACTGTATCATAAGTTTATTCATTCTACCAAAGAAGGATGCACATTATTATCCCCTGTTGTCAATAATAAAACAATGGATCTCGTCATATTGAACTGTTGCAGACATAATGAATTATAACAAAAGTAATGTGATATATAAATAACATACGTACATCGTACAATAGCTATTGGTAAGTTGACAAATATATAGAAATATAATTTTACATGGAATATATAAGAAAACTTTCTAAAAATATTTAAACCTTACAAAGATCAGTGAAATATATGATTATTTATTCTAATTATTTTCCAGGATTATTTTCTTATTATTAACCGTAATTGGATTGAAATTTGATAAACACTGTTATAGCATATAGATTTCATATACGAACCTGCAACGTAACACATATAAACTTAGAAAAAAATACAGAATTATGATATTTACGTTTACGGCAATGACATTATCAGTAAACAAAGAACAGTATTCAAAATAAACATTATATAAAAGTGGAAGACAACAAGATATTTTTATATTAGAATGATAATAAAAATTAATGCGTCTTGACAAAACTCATTTTATCAATAACAAATTATTTCTCGTAATCATTCACAAAATTGTATCCATATTTGTGCAGTATGATTTAATACAAGATGAAAAAATTATTATCAGAAATAATGAGTAGTTAAAACTATGTAACACATTTTTTTAATTACTACTGTTAATCAGGTAAAACTTAATAACTGAAAATGTTCAATAAATAAACATATACGAATAGTACAAGTACATGCGTACTTGTCAAACTAAATGAATAAATAAAAGATAGATAGATATAAATAAACCAAAAAAGATAATAAATAAGGAAAAAATTACAAAATCATTGAAAAATATCTAAAACATTAGAGTCTTGACTTCTATGTAAGCGGGAATCTCTAGAAAATGTTTGAATTGAAACGAAAAACGTAGGATATGTTAAAGTGCGTAAATAAATTCAGTGCAAAATGAATTTTATTTGAACTTAAGGATGAGGTTCACTATAGAACTATAGAACATGAATTATTGCGTAATTAGTAAAAAATCTACTGAAAACAAAATCATAAGGAATAATTTGTTAACGAATGAAATGACAGACCAATATTACAGTAGTTCCAATCAATTTAAAATTGTATTGAAAAGAAGAAAGTACATTACATGATTTACAATTGTTTTCTATTTGATTGAATATGGATAGAGACGTAACATACCGCTTGATTTATCTGAACTCAAATAATTCTCCGAGTCTCGTGAATAAGTGCCTTAAATCTAACAGTTTTTCTTACTAATTTTAAATTAAAATTACATAACGTACTATTCTTAATGATATGAACATATAATCTGTTCATGATCTTCAATAATTTTCAATTAAAAACATTTGTTTTATTTTCTAATTTTTCTCTTCAATTCTCCTATCGTAATCATGCGTTCAAATCTCCAACTAAAATAATATTTTTACTATCTATTTAGGTCAACTTACGTGTATATATTCCTCTCTACTTGTCTATATTTTTAAGCTGGCATTCACTGTATTGTTTTATGTTTTGTCTCGAATATTCCTTTTCATTTCCTAATGTATGCTTTGATCTGACCTGTATACTGTAGCATTTATACGTCAGATGTCAAACAGATTCCTGACTAGCCGGCGGTTATATTAATAAATCGTGTATAGTAACACGTTAGCCGTTAGTTAAGATGTCGCACTAAGTGTACAGTTTGCCCTTCTCAGAGAGAGATGGCGCCACCAATAATAAATTTCACAGTGGATAGTATATTTGTATATACTAATACCG
>JAGJTL010000016.1:3359615-3379929 GCA_022063505.1 Calosoma granatense
ATAAGTACGAAATTGATTTTATTCCTAGTGTCAGAATATAAACTACCAGGAGATCTTTATTCACACTATAAAAAATAACAATTAGATAATGTTTCAGTACAATGAATGAATATAGAACAATATTTGGAAATATTACATAATAAAAGGTTTAATAATTAGAATTAAGATGATATTTCAAGTGTTTCTTCTTCATCTTCAGTTTGTATACCCCATAGTTTAATACTGGTAGTGGATGCTGAGAGGAGAATATCTTTCTGGGGATGCATACTCAATGACTGCACAGCCTTGCCAGGATTATGCATAAGAGTAAAAGCAATCTCGGCTTTAACCAGATCCCAGTAGAATATTTCACCAGTCGACGAACCAGATATAACCATAGTATCGTTTGTATTTACTGTACTTTCGACATTGATATCTTGTGCCTTATGTCCAGTGTATCTGTAGTATCAAAACACATATTTTATTTTAACTGAACGAATAAAAACATTGTTGCAAGTGTCAACGTGCATACTTAAAAAATATCACTACAAAACTAATTGCGTGTAAGGCATATATTGATTATAACTAAACAAGAATTATTTATGTACTAAATATGCTTTAGTAATATACTATTTCTATTACATACTCTCCCAACATTTCTCCTGACAATTTCTCTAGAAGACGAACTGCATTATCTGCACAACTGGCCAAGATGCACTGACCATCTTTTGTGTAACTAACACAAGTAACAGCATCTGAAACCAATATTTTAACATTCACCTCTATTTTATGAAGTGCATAACATTTACCTCTCACTAGTATTAAAGAAATAATGTTTCAAACTCAAATATAAACTAAAACATAAAACTATTAACAAATTCTAACTATAAATTTTTTCAATAAAAATATGAGATACCACGAAGTAAACGAAGAAAATATAATATTTTTCTAACTATAAATACTAAACCAGTTTTATATAAAGTTTTAAATAACAATGAAATTAATAAAATAAATCTGTAACAACCTCCTAGAAAATCTGTCATAAGTTTTCCATTTCTAAGATCATATCTTCTCACATGACAATCAATTGAGCCGGTTAGAATTTCATGATCTGTCACTTTGATCGACATCACACAATCTCTAGCGTCAGATAATATTTGAATTGGCTCATTGCTCCTTGATCTCATATCCCAACAGCACACATTATTATCTCGGCTGCCTGAAACTGCAATCTTCAAAAAATGAACTCATATTTTATTATAAAATTCAATCAACAATAACATACAAAAAAATAGATGTTGAACATATGTATTACCGAAGATTCTTCATTGAAATTGACACATGTTACACTGGCAGCGTGTCCCCGCAACCGCCGTAACACTTGGCCGGTACTTACGTCCCATAGTATAACAGATTTATCAGCTGAACAAGACACAATTTGACTACTGTCACATGATCCCACTGCATCCAACACTTCATCACCGTGACCTCCATAAGTTTTTAACGGCAAACTCCGATACGGATTCCATAATTTCAACTTTTTGTCACTACCGCAAGTGAGGCAATACGATCCGTCAACTACATACAAGAATTAAAAAGAAACATACATTAATATATTACGGCTTAAAAATTAGTTACCGTTAAATCGCACTGCTCTTACAGCACCCTGGTCGCAGTTTATAGTTTTTAAACAGGTAACTGACATTACTAGTATTTACATACTGATATTTATCATGTACATTACAAAACTTCAATATTTTAATCATAACCTAAGTTTTACAGCATTAAAAACATGTCAAAACATTTTTACAGCGCAATCACAGAACACTACAGCACCTTGACTGATTAAAGCAGTGGCGTATCAGATATATTTGACGAAAAAAGTATCATACACACATGCAAAACTATAATAACATAAATATAGTATCTTCAAAAGTAGATTTGAAAGTCATATGAGATAATATTAATAGTAATCAAGCTATTAAAATTTTTGTTGGAAATTATATAATACTTGAATAATATCGATTGTTATTGTTTGTTTCCCTTCTCTATGAGTAAATAATGGAATTTTTATGTATGCATAATAAAATGACTATATATTATATAATCTATTTTGTATTATCGAATATTTTGTAACATATGTTTTTATGTTGGCAGGACAGAATATTTTTTTCTAATTTCTGGTATCAGTATTATATAAATACTGATAACTTGTTTTTTCAATGGCTAACAAGGTAAAATTTTTGTGTTTTTCAAATAAGTTTAATAGAAAAATACAAAATATTATTTTCAGACATTATTTTGGGGGTTGTGTGGAGCGGGCAAAATTGCCCACGATTTTGCAGTTGGACTGTCTTTGTTCAATGATACTGAGCACAAGATTGTTGCAGTTGCAGCCCGAAATATGGAACGATTGAGCGAATTCGCTAAATGTCATAATATACAGCAGACATATGACAATTATCAAGCTATAGCTCACAATGACCAAATCAGTAAGACATTCAGTATTATATATACAAGATTCTATGCTCTTACCTGCGCAAGTGTAATATTCCAAAATGATTTTCTCTGTATACATACATACTTACATAACATCACACCTTTCACCCATTACTGGGGTAATAGTATGTATAACACATAAAATTTAAAAAGTTTTCAATGGAAATGTGCACAATATATATCTTGCACATATTTTAGTATTTGTTAACAAAGTATTTCAAATACACCTGATAAATTGTCCAATCCAATCAATAAAATTTATCAATTATGTTTGTTTTGCAGATGCGGTATATGTTAATTTAGTAAACAACTTGCATTTTGAAATCGCAAAATATATGATAGAACATGGAAAGAATGTACTTGTGGAGAAACCGATGTGTATGAATACTTCGGAAACTGAAGCCCTGATCAAGTGCGCAAAAGAACACAATGTGTTTCTTATGGAAGCATTGTGGTCTCGTTGTTTTCCTGTCTACAAAGATCTTGGGAAACAACTGCATAGTGGAGTTGTTGGCAATGTGAAGAAAGTGACAGCTAATTTAGGTTTTCCCTTAATCGATGTTGAGCGTCTAAAGTAAAAATCTTTATATTTAGATACGAATTAGATGCCAGTGAATGTTTGTTATAGCTCTCGTGATTTGGGCGGCGGAACTGTCTTGGATTTAGGAGTTTATGTACTTCAGTTTGCAAAATTCGTTTTTCACGATTCGCCAATCGAGATAATAGCTTCCGGTAAGCTAAATTCAGAAGGCGTTGACATTTGTGCGAATATTACTCTGCGTTTTTCCAATGGTGAAGCAGTTCTAAAAATAAGTGCTGAGGAACAACTAGATAACATTGCTACCATAACTGGAGACAATGGCATGATCGAGGTAGATATTTTCAGTATAAAATCAGACATTTATATCTTCCAGTTCGAAGTACCATCGCAGAAATTTCTTGACTAAATTTGTATATTTTGGCTAATGTGTTTATCATATAGATACCTGATTTCTGGTGTCCAACTACGATCAAAGGACCGCAGGGAGAAAACAAATTTCCTCTTCCAGAAACTACTAAGTTCAAACTGAATTTTCATAATAGCACTGGATTATCATATGAAGCTGCCGAAGTAAAAAAATGCATCGACAGTGGTAAGATACGATGTGTTTGTCACTATGAAAGAAGCAATGAAATAATACAAGTTATAGTATTACTAATTATTATATAACTGTCTTAGGTTTACTTGAAAGCCCCGCCTTTACTCTGGATGACAGTTTGGTACTTGCGCAATGGAGGGACCAAATCCGTCAGAAACTTGGTGTTGTATACAACGTAGATTAAACTTACTTTTTCCTTGACAACTAAACAATTTCAAATAGAAAATATAGTTTTTATATTATTACACTTATAAACGTGCGTAGTAACATGTCCAAATGTTCAAAGGAATCAAACTCTTTATTATAATAATTGTTTGGTAATTGTAATTATAAATATGTACGTTGTGTAAAACCGATTGTTAAATTGCATACGTATATTTATTATAATAAAACACAGTACATTTTTTACGAACAATCACAACCAAACAAAATCCAACAAAATCAACAGGTTGGAAATATGTATATAAACGTGTACATCTAAATATAATATATAAATGAAAAATATTTATTATATCAACAAAATTTTATGTAAAAAAAGTACTTTTGTCAGTAACACAACATTACATAACTAAAACTATATAATATGCAAAAGACATTTTTATGGCACTAGAAAATAAAGAAAACAGGTAACTCATCAATTAGCGTACAGAATATTGCAACATGTGTCCAGGGTGTAACAACTTATACACTGTTTTGTAAAAATTTTACTCTCAAGTCATCGTCAATATCCGAGAATATTGATTAGGGTAATTAGAACAAAACGTGCTGTTATCAAGGTCACTTTACTCATTACCTTTGTTCATAGAAAAATCCACTCTAACTTCAAATATCTAAAATATCTCTTGAGCTATCTACGTTTTGATGTAATCAAATGAACGAATTCAATACGAACCACGTCCCTGTGCGAAATGAGCCGTCATTTCGTATAGTTGTTACTCGTACAAATACACACCAACATCATGTATATTGTACACGCTCTGTCTTCTTGTCCGTTCGTACTTGTCATCTGCAAATGTTCGTCGCGGTATCTATTTCGTAATGATAAAAATGACTTAACATATTCGTATGTATACATCGTACATACATATTCATCATCATCTATTAAGGGTATCTCGTTTCAAAATAAAGCCACATCCATAAGTAGAAAGTGTGAGTGTGAATGAAACGAACTAGAAAACCTACAACTACATAATAAACACTATGGATGGGTCGCCAGTCTTAATGTACAGAATGTTCTCACGTCGGAGTCCAAAATTAGGAGAGGAAGAGAGGTTAGGAAGAATACATTACATAGGTGAGGTGTAGTAGATGTCGAATAGTATAAATGGTAATTAGGTAATAATTGAAGAATAAGAATGCAATAAGCGTAGAAAGATGGACGTAGAGAATATGAGTTCAGGAAGGCGGGAACGTCGGTATAACTATCGGTATATGGTTATTGACAGGTATGTTCGGATTTAACATGGTATGCTCCATGAATGGATGCATGTTCAACTTGTCTATACTTAGATTTGACATTGAATTATCAGGTACGTTTGTGGTCAGAAGTGCATCTGTTGTTGTCTGTGAATTGTCAGAGGCAGCAGCAGGTACAGTCACGTTACGAAGTATTGGTTCCAATGTTTGTAGCTTATTAGTAGGCACTAATTGTTTGTCCCCCGTATTCGCGCTGTTCTCTGCCGACATGTGTTCTTCCGTTGTTCCGAGACTTGTTGTACTAGCTAATGGTACTGTACCAGTGTCCATGTCGGAGCTGGTCGTACTTCCGGCAACAGTACCAGTGTTGTTATCCGTCTCAATGATTGTACCCACCTTACTAATACTATCGCTACTGTTACTTGGGTTGTTCACATGCACCTCGCTCGCATGCAACACCACCTGGTATCGATGATGGAATTTCAGGCCACAGTGCTCGCATTCGAACGCTTTGTTGTGCATGTGTCGCCACAGGTAATGCAGTGCCAAGCTACCCTTCGTATGGAACGTAAACTTACGACGTTTGCACAGGTTACATGTTAGTCCCTTCTTAGCGATCAGTTTCGACATGTACTTGTCTTTTAACTTAGTCAAAGCGTTCTTGTTGCTGTCACCGTGCCAGACACGATGTTTGTAGCTCGACCTCTTCTTCACCTGGATCTCGGGGTTCTCACTAACTGGAGGTACGACTTTGCGTGGCTGACTTTGTTTACGGGAGCGTTTGCACGTGCCATTCACACTCTGACCATCCTGGTAACAGTAACCCGAATTCCCGTTACCGTCGTTCCCCACGCCCGTATCACTGACGCATTCGTTCTTCCGCTGGTTGCACAGTAAGAACTGTTTCTTCGTGTTGCTATTCTGCTCGTCGACATTGTGGTTCAGTGTAATGTGAGATCGCATATGGCTCATGATGCTAACTTGATTGGTAAATGCTAATTTACAAATAGTACAATTGTAATTGGTAGACTTTGGATTAACGTTCTCTTTAGAATCTATATTCAGTTTGTCTAGTGTTGATGTGTTGGTCTTGGCTGCGCTTTTTTTCACTAGTTTTCGATTCGTTTTCTGATTTGCGGGAGATGTGGTAATTTTCTCAACACGATGATGAGTAAACTGGTGTGTTTCCAAGGAGGTGTCATCTACAAATTCGCAGCCACATTCACGACATATGAACAATGGTAGTTCCATTTCTTCCTCATATTCATCTTCAAGTTCTCCTTGGTGATGATTCCCAACATCTCCCGCTTCAGGAAAATCCGACTGATTTCTCTGGGTTGCACTTGGCGTTGTCATTCTGCTAATCTCATCATTGCTAGTCGTCGTATCACATTCCGGTTCCGAACCATCACTGGCCTCCATATAGTTGAAGAGACGTGCTGCTCCATGTTGCTTTGGTGTGTACGGTTTCCATGGTTTAGTATCATTATTCGATATAATGCTACCCGCCATTGGCAACAGTCGACTTCCGTGCTGCAGAATTGCGGCCGCAGCGCTCAGTTCATATGGCTTCAGATTGGAACTAAGTGACTGACCATGTCTGTAAATCACAATCAACACACATAGTTATACTGAGTGCTTATTTCATATTCAGAATATAAACTTACTTACCCAAATGTTTGGTTTGTTTGATTATTAGTTGTATTAAAGCTATTGTTGCGCAAGACGTTATTGGAAGATCGATTATTACGTTGCTCAAGTGGACTAAAAAAACAAAAATATAATGTCATTCTCTTCATAGACATGTAATATGAATAACTTACTGATGTTCTTGTTGATGAGCTGCAAGTTGTGCTTGATCATCGGCAAGGAACAAGCATCGACCGCATGCTCGCTTATTGTGAACCTTCAAGACATGCGTAGCCAATCGTTCAGACCTGGCAGCCTTGTAGTCACACAAACCACACACGAAAGGTTTCAGATGCGTATTTAGATGTCGTTTCAAGCACCAATTATCCACTCCCGACCACGAACAGTAACAACATGAGTATCTCTTCTCGCCTTTTTTCTTCGAACTCGATTTGCCAGAAGAATTAGACTTCATGTTAGTAGATGACTTTGACGTCTGCGGACTTGTAGGTTTTCCATTCGGTAAATTTTGTTCCACTCGTGCCATTCCGCCGAATCCGTTCGGTATAGTTAAAGGATGTTGCATTCCTGATTGCATATTGCTAACTGGCTCCGACGGCGTCGTATTTGTCGTTGAACTTCCATTATTATATTTATGATAATAAGACATGCCTGATGCATTCTTTGGTGGATGACGTCTGATACGATTTAAGTCGTACGGATGCTCTCTGTGCATGCGCAGGAAATGTTTCTTCACATGATCTGCTCGGTTAAATTGTTTCTGACATACGTAACACTGGAACGGCTTCTCTTCTCTGTGAATATTCTCGTGTCGTGTGAACAAGTCTCGTCGATCCGTCGCATAAGGGCAATAACTACAGCTGTATCGTTTAGTATTGCCGCTTGTCGCACAAATGTTCGCTGATCCACCGCTACCACCTGTGCCCGAGTTGGTATCATTCGTTCCAGCCTCCGATGAAGACGCTGACGGTGTACTAGAAGTACCAACAAGTCGTGCAGAAACATTGCTGCCATGACCATTTGATGAGAACGGTTCAGATACAGTCGAGAGTCCAGACTGAGTTTTTGTACAGTTCCCTTCGAATTTACCTTTCAGTTTCTGCAAGTACCGAGTGATCTCATGAAACACTGGGTTCTCTTTGAGGAACGCATCCACTGTGTCTTCGCTACTAACGTTATGCTGCCGGACTAGATGCATGCGCACGCAGCGTGCCCATGCACTTGCGTACGGGCACTGCGGACACTGGAATACACGTAAATTCGCGTGCGTTCCCAACCAATGCTCGGCCACACGTGCCAGGAATCCCACACAATCACAATCGGCACATCGGAACAGTTTCTGCGACGGATTGTAACTTGCAATCTTCGATTGAGTCCATTGCAGGTAATCATCATTGGATATCCACTTGTCCTCGACAACAGAGTTCGACTTGGGTTGCTGGAAATTCGGATTAAGAATACCAGCCGGCGGAAAACCGTTCTGCATGAGTGCAGCTAATCCGAATGCAGTAATATGCTCTTCCGGTTTGAAAACCGGTGGTTCCACATCGTAATCTATACCGGTCAGGCCTCGCTCAGCTGACGTAGTAATTCCTGTGAGTTTCTCACCGGATGCCAAGTCGGGTAGTCCATCTTCACCGTACAGTTTCCTGGTGATTTCTTTAAACATGTCCTCATAGCTATCCATGGCCGTGACTGTGCCAGAGCTAGTTCCAGCGCCAGCCATAGGCATAGCCACTTCCATTATCCTGATGGCCGGCTTCCAGTCCTCGGCCGGACCGGACTACGTTCCTCGTACTCTGTACCAAACAATACTTGCATTAACACATACAAAATAACCTCAAGATATACTACTATTCAATAGTTACGTACTCATTAGTCAAGTTATAGTGTTACTCTAGTCATAGTTAACGATCTTATCTGTGTTACTATGGAATTACTAATGTTCACGCATGGGTCCGGACAAGATATGCTATATTTCCGTACCCGTAATGTTTGAATTTGTACTAAAGACACCTGCAGCAACTGAGTTGCATCAGATATCTCTTACGAATCGCCCGCTGTCAATAACACCACCCTACTGGTGGTGTTCACCCTTAAGGCGCGAGTCAGAGAATGGTGGTGGGTGGCGTACAGTGTGTTGTCGGAGAGAGGGGAAGGTGGGTGGTAAAAGTGGGAGAGTGGAATAGGCGGAGGGGGAGGGGTTGTAGGGGAATCAAGACGAATGAGACACATAAGCAGGGTTAACATAGGCTGCGAACGAAATAGTATGGTACGGATAGCTCGGGTGGAGGTGCAAGTAAAGATGTGTGGGGTTGAATTTGGGTGGTGGCGGGCAGAGGTAGGGGAGGCGTGTGTGAGCAAGAGAAGGATAGAGATAAACCGGCCGACATTCACCGCACGTCCCGGAAACAGGGTAGGGTTCGGCCGGCAAATACACGGCCGTCGTGGACGGCCCGACATGCGGACGGAGACGGGTAGGGGAGGCGATGCATAAAAAGCTATCGGAGTTCGAGGGTTAGGGCGTGGGTGGAGTAAGCGCGGGAAATAGTGCTAGTTGCTAGGCAACGATGATGGTAGAATTGAGGGAGAGGGTTCTTATTTGGTCCGCAACAATGATAACAGCACGACGAATGAATTCATATGAAAAAAATATGTTTCTGTGAAGCATTGAAATATTGACAGGAACCGATTAAAGCAAACGTGTTTTAGATTCAATGAGTAAGTAAATATAGTCAACATGTTATATTTTGTCGTGTAAAGAGATACTTTACTGTATAATATACAACATTTTAAATTTCAACTGTTAAAAATTAAAACAGTTAAGCTTAATTCAGCTTGAGAGGAGTATAATTTTTGTTTATCTGTTCGTGGAGAGTGCTACCTGTATACCTGTCTCGCTAGCTGTTACCCTCTCTCCTTCGACATAACTTAAATACAGGTATATGCGCTGGTATATCAACAGTTCTACAATAAAAATGACACATGACATCGATCTTCGCGAACGTGATGCAGAGGTGTGTAAATTACATGTGTGAGTGTACACACACACAGATACAAACACGTTGAACGGCGACGACGACAGCGACGTAGGCGGATGTCGGTCAACTTCACCCACGGGGATGTCTGATCGATACGGGGCTTTGGTGGCGCTAGGCTAGGCTACTGTACGTATATACTGTGTGTGGGTTGAGGGAGGACTAGGAGGGATGCGGGGGGGAGGGGTGGAGAATGTATGGACACAGGCTGTGTCACGTTTGCACCCCTATACTACATAGTGATGTAATTCTACTGCTATTACTTTATACTAGACAGTATTTAAATAAATGAGTCAAAGGGACAATATATCATATGATACATGCAGGCTAAATAAATACAGAATATTACTAATGAATCGAACAATCTTTTTCGATAAACTGTCATGGCAGAATTTTTCTCAATCGGAAACAAAATAATTGTATCAGATAAAACAGTAGTTCAGTTACATTTTATATATTCAGGTGGAATGAAATTCCAACACGGGAAAACCTAATAAATAATCGAATATGTCACTGTCAGGTGATTTGGTAGTCAATACAAATTCATATAGATTATCTGTGTACAAATAAATACAAGTTGGAAGTACAACGGCAGAGAAAGCAATCAAATAACAAATGTACATATTTGACACTGAACTGTTACTCGAAACTTTACGAAGTACACAGTTACATATCCAAATGGTACATGAATACATGCACCATGCATTTCTATATATGTATTAAGCAAAATACTCGTATAAGAAAACCGAACTACAAATCTCCTTACGTCTGCATCCTTTTACATCATTCATCAAAATAATAATGCAAAAGCAAGAAGAACGCGCACGCGTATTTAAACGCTTTGCAGTTCGGTCGTTCGATCTGTGCATTCTGAGCGACATAAGTACCAACACGTTCACATAGAAAACGTTCTACCTTAAGCGTACCCGTTGGTAAAGCGGCACCTGTCTGCTCACGAATACATACAGATACACAACACACGCACTCACAATGACTTTGTTTCATACACACACACAGGCAGGCACAGGCACATATACGTATTTGCCATTGGCTTGTTATTACAACTGAAACTTACTTACAAGTTCACATGTCTGTCTGGCTAAGACGTGCACTCAGCAGGGGAGTACTGTTAACGATTGAATAACACAGCATATATCGTTTTGTGTGTTAAGTTGCAGCAAGCAGTGTTCGTCTTGTGAAATTGGTCGAATGTTCACACACCCACCCACCAAAACGGACTGTGGGCCGCTCGCTCCCGACTCCCAGTCGGGGTCGCGGCCACCCCACGTCTTCGGCCCGCTCGCCCCACCCCCACAACGGCGACCGACCATGCCCGACCTCTCGCAGGCAGCTGGATACCCCGCACATTCCCCCATTCCCTGTCTGACTTCTCGTCGCGCGCTGTTCTACCATGTCACCCGTTCCACCGCGCCTGCCCGTTCGGGTGTTCCATCTCCCTGTGCCCGAGCTTATACAAACACATGAACGCACATTCACACATGGTGCTACGTACAGGCTGTATGCCTGCCATCAACAGTGGCGAGTAAGATACTCCGCCGCCACGCTCACTTGGATACATATATGTATATACATGTACAATACATACACCGGCTAAATACACATTTAGCTAACGAAACATGCAAAACATCCAACATACACGAGCACGCGCGCAGCAAGTTTAGATCCGTTGCTCGCGGATGCATGTTTAAACATCCGCTCCACGCACAGGTTCGAGCACCACTGAATGAACGGAAACACGACAACGTGTCGGACTTGACTCGACAAACTCTTGCTCTCATTCTCCGAGCCACCACCACGACTTCCAAGCGGATGTTGCCATGCGTTCCCTGGCACCCGGTGCTAACGCAGTACGCTGGCGCGCTACCATCCAAAAACTTCACACGAATATCTAGCGAATCGCACATGCACTCACAAGACACGCCTGTCATATAAATGATTGATGAACACGTTAGAAGAAGCCTCGCGCTCCAAATTCGAAACGTCAATATATTTTATCTGTATTTCGTGATGTCCTGTAAATGAAAACGTACCCACTGCGCTACCAAGGTTTATTTCAAATCAATTTTCAATGGAGAATGATACCTGTAACAATAGAAAGAAAAGCTTTCATTCTGTCAAAACGTTCTCAAAAACATCTCCAGAGAAATATTATTTTGAATAATTAATATGTCACTATTTTTAACGTTACTTTGTTTCCATCTAATATACGTCCTTTTCCAAATAAAGCAAAAAAGATATTCATTACAAAATGTTTGTTTGAAACATGATTTACAAAAATAATATGTTCATATTCTTTCAGTAATTATAAAATTCCGTTGTAAGTATCATTAATTGCAAATATTTTAGCAATTATTATTTCATTTAGAAGATGAAAGTAAACAATAATAAAGACTAATAAATAAACTTATTAACGTAAGTAATGAATTTCTTACAAATGAAAGATCTATTTTATCTCGACGAATTCATTAAATCGCTAATTTATTAACTGTAATTACTATAAATAAAGGGCCTTTGTGAAAGTTTGAGAAGAATAATGATTTGAATTTATGAAATAAGGCATGGTTCACTATTCCACAAGAAGCATATTGTCAGTAGTTGACTGACTAACTATTGTTGAGAGAAAGTGAACTAAATGCAACTAAAACCAGTTACGAATGTAGTTAAAGAGGGCGCCACATACTGTACTGATTTTCACCGAGTGATGGCGTTCCTAGCACAAGGTTCGAGGATCCAATATAATTGTAGTGAATTGTGACATATCCAACCATGAAATAGGGTTAGTCATAGAAGAGAAAAATCGAACTATTCATAATCGTGTATAACATATTATAACAAAGAATGCAGTGATTTTGTAAATCAGGATAATAAAAACTGTATATATACGTCATATTATATTCTGTCAATGTTATATTTAATAGATGAAATACGATTATACCATTGACAGGACAATAGTATATATACAATTTTTATTATCCAAAATCATAACATTCTTTATTATAATGTATTATGGAATTTTTAAATTGAAATTGCTGAAATATGTTTTAATATCCCCTGCCCCCACTGCAAGGTTACGCTCTACAAATCCTTTTCATTCATAAAATTTCAATCAATACATATAATGCATTTTACGCGCTACATATTATAGAAATATCTACATACATATTGAATTTAGAATCGAAGTCAGATGTTAGCGTTAAGTATACAATTCCTGCTGAATATAGAATCGAAAAAAATTAACACAAACACTATACCTGAATACCTAAGTGTGCACTAATGACGTTGTCAATCTTCCAATTACTAGCTCGTTTCAGCTAGCTACATAATGCACTCACATTTATTTGTAGTACACGAGTAGTTCGCATACTTGTTTAAACAAGTGTACACAGGGACGTGTTAAAGATAATCATTGTCTGGAGGTTAAATATCATGTAGCAAGTTTCATTGTTGTTTCATTTTGTCAGAATTTACATCAGCGTTCATACGTTTCTAGTTTTGTAGTTTTGTTGATTTTAGATTTTTCATTATTAACTCAGATCTATCAAGAATTCAGAATACCCCTGACTCTGTTTCACTTATACTTATACATATATATTTCATAAAATCATAAATA
This sequence comes from Calosoma granatense, assembly GCA_022063505.1. Taxonomy (NCBI): domain Eukaryota; kingdom Metazoa; phylum Arthropoda; class Insecta; order Coleoptera; family Carabidae; genus Calosoma; species Calosoma granatense. The sequence continues at coordinate 3,372,968 of JAGJTL010000016.1, forward strand.
TTTATGTAGATTTTAATAATTCAATGGAACAAGCACATCTAATACATGAAGTTTAATCTATTGATTTTAATATGTATCTCTATTTAGTCTGTTTAGAGGAATAAAAATTAAATATTAAGAACATAATCCATTGTTGTTCATTATGTTACTGTTTGCATTATCCCATTTAAAAATTATAAATGAAAAGGGCCGCATTAAACACATTAATAACGCATTATATAAGCAGCTTACTCACAGCACAATGGCATCGTGCACTAAAGCAAATGGACGCAAACAGTAATTAGATAGAATATTAATATAACAGCTGTATAACGTGTTAATCGCCACAGTGATCATGTATGCAAACACCTATAAGTGTCATTTTACTACACCAGCTAATCTACCATCGAGTAACTATTTCTAAATGTTGCTTTACATTTTAAATTGACTTATATTACAACTAGATTACATACTATTACAGATAATATTCATAATAATGGCAATAATGTATTATTTATTTCTTTTACAAATGCTCAGTAAATTATCCTGAACAAAATCTATAAGTAGTACACGGATTAATCTTGACTTGAATGAAATATAAAAATCACATTCTAGACTTGCTCGGACTAAATATAAATGTAATATGAAATGTTTGTTTGGCTGTGTATGTACGTAAGTATATTTTGTCAATCGTTCACTGTGATGATAATGGAACTCGGTTGACGTGGTGCAGGGACGGTGTAAGGGGTAACGGGCGGTGTACGGTGGTGTTGGTGGCGGCGGCGTCGATGATATTTGAAAGGAATCGATTGCACGCGAGCTGTGATCGTGCGTCTCGTGTGTTGGAACGGCACGGGATCACGTACGCTTGGCATGCACCGTGCAGCGTGCCTTGTCCATCATCAATGAGACTGTTTACATCGGTCGTGCGCGCTATCGAGGTACGCGTCTGCGCGTCACCCGGGGGTAATGATCACATCCATGGCCGTGGCGCTATCTGGAGCTGCGGCGTCCATTCCCCGTCTCGTCCCCGACCCGTCCCGATCCAACCAATTTTGGAACAGGCGCACCAGCAATCGCTTGCGAACGGGTCGTGTCAGCGACGCGGACGCAGCCAGTCGACGCTCGCACTGCTCGCGATATAACGAACGGTCGACGTACAGCGGCGACGCTCTATCAGTGCACCGATACACAGCGAAATGGGTGTAACGCAACATCGGCGTACCTTAGTACTGTACACCGGCCTACATATATCCGTGTACTTTGCTTTCAAACAATAGAACTTGTAGAGTACATTCATAAATCCATACACTAGTATCACATAAAACAGAGATAAGACATCATATAGTGCGGTAAGCCGGAGTGGTGCAGGTGTTCTGTTGGTGATGTTGAATTACGGTGACCAACCAATGGACTCTTGGCGGTTCAGATAAGGATGTAGTGGTCACACACGATACCGGAGTGTGCGTGTTGCCTAACCTGGTCGTTGTCCGTGTTGTAACGTGCAATGTATGTCTGTAGTAACAGTCACCTGACTTAGAGCTTGCACACTGGCCACGCGACTTACGTGCGACACTGGTAGACCTTGCCGTCGGTTTGAGTTTCCTCGTTCGCTCACCGTATGTCGTGCTGGAATCAATAACTTAGTGGAAACGTTATCGTGGGCCGTGCGACGCTAGTACGCTGTGCGTGTAAGGTTCTTGTGCCCGCCAGTGGCGTGCGGTGGCACGTGCGCCGGGTTCCGTAAGGCGCGAGATCTCCTATCTAAAACACTCTATCCCTCTGCTCAGCATTCCTCTGAAATCTCTTCGCTTGTTCACCTGTTCCACCAGCATTATCATTCTTAAGTCCTTCTCGATACAGCGGCGAATGGTCGCCATGGAAGGGAACTATGCACGAAAATCAGCATCACTAATATCACCAGCACAAATGGTCGAGAACGGCTCGGTGAAGACCCGACAGCGACACGCCAGTCGCTCCAAGCACGTGTAGAAACTACTGCTCCAGTCTTCATGGCCATTGATAAAGGTAGTGACGCCAGCGTTATAACATTCATATCTCACTTCCTTCACATTCTAGCATAAACACACATTCTACATAATATACCTACTACTTTTATCTCTCTGTATTTATATATGTGTCTATGTATATGTATATTCACTCTCAATTGGTTAATTTATTTACTTTACCGATGTTAGAAGTCTCTAGACTTGGACTGCTTTTAGCTCGTCCTCTTTTCCGTTCCTTTCAATCAAACGAACGCAAGAGAGGAGAACGAACCATATACATTACCTACGGAGAACCGAAATGGCGCTCATAAATATATCCAGGAGGAATATAGCGAGCGTTCAGGCCTCCCGTTACCTCACGCCTGTATATTTCTCTGTACCTCACCGTACTCCAGTCCTTTATGTAAATGTTCCGTTATTATGAGGTGAATTTTCTTTAGAATTTCGTGCACAAATTTCACCTGGTCTCTTCTCTTTGCTCTTTCTTAGATATTGGAATTTTCTGACAAGAAAAATGTACGCTCTCTTTCGTTGAAAATATTTGTGGAAAATCGAGTAAATATTCGTAGTATAGTATGCATACATACAAGTGCTGCATATTGTCACACAGTAGTGTGAAATTGATGTAAACATGTGCGTATATATTATGTAGCGAAAGTGAAGCACTCAATAAATTTACTATTAATATCTGCTGTATGCTCATTCATGTCAGTTCCAAGGGATGCACTGCTCTGTTGTGCTATAATCAGTCAAAGGACGATCTTTCGCATTGTGCCATCAACCTGTTCAGTAAAAAGTTCAATCTTAGAAGATTGAAGGCAGAATTGAGCACGACCACACCGTGAAATAATATAATATCCTCCTTAGCGGAGATTAGATGTTAAGAACGGACGAGGACACTTCATTTGTCCGTAAAGCATTTTTGTTAACGCGTATCTCCATTAATCCTACCCCACGTATACGTACTGTTACAGAGCGTATATAATGTCAAATTGCACGACTCTGAAATATCTTCTCATTATTTTATTATTTATGTTTGTATATATGTACAAACGTTGCTCGAGTTGAATTTCATGTTGATACTGTTAAAAATAATTGCCGTTGCAAACACTGCAATTGTACTATACACCAGCTTTATTATAATTGTGAATTCTTCAAAAAATAAATATTAGGACAAAATAGAAACATATAAAAATGATATCTGAATAAAGAATCTTCATTAACCATTGGTAATAGTGGTATAATATAAAAACTATTAGATTTGTAATATTATATGAAATTGTAGAATAATGGAAATACACTAATAATTTTGTCATTTGCAAGGCAACATTACCGATATATTGAACAATTTGCTAAATGTACTTTTAATACCCACCGTCCGTCAATGTATGAATGTAGTTACTTGTATGTTATCTATTTTTTACATACATACACACACACACATTATATAACTCGATTCCTTCTATGACGCATGTACACAAAAATAATAACTTGATTCTTCTACTAATCATCGTACATTACACATTTCCGCCATATAAAAATAGAACACAGTTATTTCATTTACGTACATTCATATCAAAACATTAACAGAAACAACATCAATAAACATTAAATGTATTGAGAGTACGTAATTACCTAAATCATAAATCTAATTCAATTACTCCACGGTAAATATAAATAGGGAACAATATTAACATGCATTCATAATATCAAATGAGAAAATAGTCATAATGTGAGTAACACAAATAGAATTTTCCTAGACAAGTATTACAAATGACAGTTTCTAAATAACGAAAATACTGTATCAAAACATTATGTTCAAATGCTACAGAAATTGACATTATGTCATTAATAAACAGAATGAAATGTCTGTTATTCAGATGACAGATTTGTTATGTTTATAGCGCAACGTACTAAGAACAACAAAAATACTGAAGGCACTAAGCGATCGATATGACGTGCTTTGATAACCTGAAAAGGCGCTAATTAATGGAGAGATTTATGTTAAGTGAGAAGTAAACGAAATAATGATTTGAGGTACAGAATTCTTGTTATAATAATACCAAATATTACAGCTTATGTTTAGTTGTTAATTGATCAGATACAGATTACTCTTTATCCGATAACAATGTACAATATGGTTGTATGACAAAAACGTGCAGATATGTACGTATATTTAAACTTGAACAGGAAGTATGTGAAGTGTAAACATCTTTTCTATGAGTTCACATTCTTGTTCACACAATAGATTGATGTAAAAAGTAAGTTTCTATGTCAGAATGGAGCTAGGAATACCTTGGTGTATCGAAATTTGATCATGAAAACAGAATAATCCGTATTATGCAGGAAATTCATTCGATGGAATCTTTGGTATTTATCTATCTGCACAACTTCGCTTTTCGAATAGTTTATTGCATTCTTGACACGTTTACGGCATAGACGTATATGCCATATATCTCTGATGACAGTGAGACTGTGGTGCAAAAATTTCAAATGCAAAATATACTGGAATTATTAGTTTTCCAACGCGAGATTACTGTCAGCAACTAAGCCGAATATAGCTCTGTTGGATCTCGAAAACAAACAGATGTTTGTAATCAAACGGACTTGACCAGCAGATACAAATATTTCTCCTGGACAATAGAAATAAATAATGATAGAAGACGGACAAATATTGTGCAATCTATTATTCGTGTTTTAGACTGTGTATGTGCACAGTGAATAATTATTTTACTACACGATATATGAAAGTTTAATACCAGAGGAAAATGATTAATTCCACCTGCTGTATATCTATCGGTTTTTGACCTTTACGATTAAAAAAGAAATATTATTCGTTCTACATTGTGAGGTCTCTCGTGCACATCACGATGGATTTATGAAAACCTTTGTTGATTATGAAAACGTTACAATCACATTATGTAAAAAATAAAACCGTCGAATGATGGTTTCGTGTGAGAGGAAAACTGATAGAATTTCCGACTACAAATTCTCTAGCAGCTCATTGATTTGCAGTCTGCATAGCGCTCAGAATTGTGATGCAGCTACGTGTATTTTGACTGGAATGATGTGCTCTTGTGACCCTAAAAGAGAGTCTGGCACATAGATGCCATTTTGTGAGTGAATTAAACTTGAACTTCAACAACTGCTGGTACATGTTTAAGAAAAGATATTTTTTTACTACTTTTTCATTGACGTCAAGTATAATAACATTGTGTATAGTTCGTTTTCATCGTAAATTAAATAAATTAACATGTTTTAAAACTTCAAATGGTTTTTGTAATTGAATTAGTGTACACTGATTTTATTAATAGTGCATTTTGATATATCACTCACAAATTTAATTATTACTGATTTTTAATCCATTCTGAGTGGGATATGTTTGATATATCAGTGGAAAAATTTAATTATACACCGAATTCATAAACAGAAAATTAATGTATAACAAAGTTTCTTTCATATTTTTAAAAGGTTCAAACATTTTTAATAGAGTACAACAACGGAACACAAAATTATAACTAATAGGATCCTATATTATAAAATAATGATGTGAAAAAAAAGTAAAATGTATTTCCTTTCAATAACGTTGAATGAATACTGTCATATAAAAGTCCAATAAAATAGAAAAAAGTAAAAATGTGTTTGTTGTGTTTTTCGCTAAAATCGATGAAAATTTTTACTTTGTTTTAATCGAAAGTATACATGCGGGATATTGCATTATCGGTAATTTGATTTTTCGTTGTATTTTTGTTCCGACCAAAATACAGTATGTAATTGTTTTACAAGGACTTATACAGTAGCAATTAGTACAAAGACATAGAGTTTTTAAAAAAATTATGAACGCACCTACATACATGTCTGATATTTTTGTGATAATAAATTAGCATAGAAAAGAATGAAACTAGCACAATTTATTTTTGTACATAGTGTACACATTCCTAATGCTTGTTAGTGTGCGAGATTTGTTTGAACGACAAAGATTTTATATATGTGTATACACATTCTCTAAAAAAACTAGTATATACTTGTTGAACCAGTGGAAAAATTCACCTCTGTCGCGAGTACAGGAATATATTATTATCGTTTTCATTTAACAGATAAAATATGTGAAATTAGTTTTATCTAGATAAAAGATAACAAAATGATTCAGATAATGTTTAAGATTATTTTATCTAGATAACTGGCCGTGTCAGAACTTCGGTAGCGTTATACGTATGTACAAGTGTTAATTTTATATTGTTAGACAAGCAAGAAGGTTATTCCGTTTTGATATTGTTGATACTGGTCGCTGATCAAATGTAATCCCTGTTCAAGCAACTCGGTATTAGAGAAATAGACTTCATGTTGATTCAAGCAAGGTAGAGCATGGATGATAGTGTTTACGTTATATACCTGCGTACATAGTCGCATCTGAAACCAATAAGTAATTAATAAACTATTAATATACTTGCATCAAGCATGGACAAATTATGTTTAACACATTTCTGTCTAAAAATAAACAAAGATTTTTATAGTAGTAATTTTTATATGTTTTGTTTTATCCAACATATATAAATAACAAATACACCAGTGTAAAATATTTGCAAAATATTATCTAGTTATACATTGTAGCTAGTTACCAAGCTAGTTAAAACTTGTAAAGATATATGTTTATAATTAAAAGATATCTAAACATTTATTAAAGAAATGTTCTGTGTTTTATATTATAATATAGTCTAAATATTAAAATACATAATTGTTATTGACAGTTTATTGTGTCGTACTGAATGAATTCTCAAAGGACAGTCTCGAGTTTTTCTGATGGAAGTACGCTTTCTCTGCCAAAATGCATTAAAAAGTAAGAAATAATGAAAAGAATGTGCGTGGGTGTTGAGAACACTAAAAGTGAACGGATTTCTTTGAATAACCTGACGAAAGAATCGCCTTCGAATGACGGTAATGAGAATTGTTTTTAAACCTTTCAACGGAACACGT
>JAGJTL010000016.1:3395911-3410578 GCA_022063505.1 Calosoma granatense
CTTATTACATTAAATTGCTGTAATATTGAACATACATGAATATGGCTTCAATCTTTTTTGACGTGCTCTGCTGGTTGTTGCTTGTTGGGATAATTTCATATAATTTGTATATTTATCTATTAAACTTTTCTATTCTGTTCCTCATTTTATATTTATTAAAAATAAGGACAATATATTTTATTCTGTATATGGACTAGTGTATGTAACTGTGTCTAAAACAGCTTATATGATTATATTTGAATGATCTGAAAATAACAAATACTTTTTGCTTATAAATTAGCCCCTCCTCCGTCTAGGAAAACATTTCATTCTCCGTTCATGGTAGCTACTGGCGAGAATAAGAAAGAGACATGTACAGAAAGAAACAAACTGAATTCTGCAGGCAGGCAGACGGGCATGCAGGGTATGGAACAACACTAGGGTATAGTGGGGGATGTAGTGCGGTGGAGTGTGGTACATGCCTAAGCTATCTGCCGGCCCGACGTTGGAGAAGCATGGCCGTGCCTTGTCCCCGCAGCAAGTAGCACCCAACCGAAAAGAATCGCTGCGTTGCGCGGGACGAGGCGGAGCAGTGTACCAGGGTCTAATAGCACGGCGGCAAGATCAAACGGAACAAAAGTAAACCACTTAAATACAGCATAGCATGTGCCTACAATCCTACGCAGCCTGTATGTGTACGTATGTATCAGGTCTGTATCGAGGAGGAGCCCAGTTGTTCTTATAGCAAGTCACTTCTATATACAAAGTATCACAAAATGTTCAAACCGAATTTCAGGCTTCAAGTCAGAGTAAGATACAATGAAAAAAGAATAATATCAGTGTATCGGTATCTATATATGCAATCTAACTAGAGCAAAAAATACTGCAGTGATTATGTAACATTGACATGTAGAATAAATGACATAATTTCATTGAAAGACATATTCGATAATTTCACATTTATTATATATGCACTCTTGGATATTTTTTAAGCACTGCTAATTTTCAATAGCGTCAATGAAATGATTATTTATTGTTCTTGAGAAATATTTAAGAGATAATTTGTTAAAAGAAAAACGGACTTTTCACAAGCTGGCGGGAACATGAAAGACTAGGAGGATATTCTCGGAAGGACTGTTCGAAACACCTGTCTATCCCGGCATTATATTACTTTACCCCTGCTAAGGGGTGAATCGGTTCTGCGGCCACAAAAAATCTCGGAACTCACTATTCTAAAGAGAAAATTAATCAGAACACCCTTATACCCCACATAGCATACAAATATGCATACATACCACCTGCATATGTATGTAAATAGAACATATACCCTTGTATTCTACAACTGTACATTAACTTATTAGTATTAGAAATATCTAATGTTGAAATACTAATATTTAGAGATTGATAGAATATATAACTAAGACTGTCATTATTACATACTGATAACCAAATGTCATTTCCGTTTCAATTACGAGTTGTTTCATAATATCTTGTATTCATATCAAGATTATATATTAACAGTATAATTATAGGGTAGCTTACGATTTTGGAAAAATTGCATTTGAATAGTGAATTTTGAGACGGGGATTCAGTAGCTTTGGGATGTATTGAAGACAAGAAGATATTTTTTGTTGGCCACAAGCAGTGACCAGTGACTCCTGCTGACTTAGCAAAATTGACCATTACAACGCCTTACTCCGCACGGAACATAATTCTTTCCAAGAAGTGAAACACCTAGTGTGTAACTTAATCTTCACGAACGGCAATTAACTTAATAATATTCGTTTTTCTTTGGCCTTAATTTCCAGACCCATCTAATGGATGTGTTCATTTTAGATAATATTATATACATTTGAAACATTTTATAACTCGTTTTCACTCATTATAATAATCTATAGTAAAACTATATGAATTTCACTGCGCTCTGAATGTTACTTAATTTACAGAAAATTGTTATGTGATCCAACACTACTGCAGGAAGATATATAGAGCTCAAGTGTAGATTCATCAATAAACTGGGTAGTAATAAATCAATAATGACACACAGCTACAGAATGAATGAGTTGGTTTCACAAGAAAACAGAAGATTTGGTGTCAACCGTTGCCTGGGCATGACTCAATCAATATTAGTCACATTGTGCATAGTTTCTAAATGAAGAATCTCCGTAAAATCACTTGTCTGGATTATAGCGTAACGTTATTTTCCATTGAAAATAAATCGTTAGTTTTAAGTACTAAAATGGAAAGTCAAGCAACTCAAGTAGACGACAGTTATAAAAATAACACACAATTTTACGGTGTAAAATTTAGAAATTTTTAGAAAAGTTCCTTTTAAATATTCGTACTATGAATTATTTCATTCATGACATCAAATTCAAGTAGTAAAATTTACCAATATTGCAACTCTGTAGTATTATATGAAACCGTATTTTATTTAAATAAATACAACACACTGCTATAGTTGTAACGTTAGAATTACAGAACGTTGTGTTTTGTTGTGTTGCGCGAGGAAGTGACAGAAACGGAAGAAAATATAAAATAAAAAAAAACAGACAGCAGTAAAAAAAGGAAGAGTGGACGCATAGGAAAACAACAGCCGCCGGTGTTAACACGAAAAAAGAAAAAGTAACAACAGATTCTATTTCGGTTTAGTGTTGGGCGACGGGCAGACAGTGTATCATCAACGTTTTGCTGTCCTCAGTGTGTATCTCCATGTGAATGTATGTATGTATGTGTGTTTCGTGTACATTTAAAATGAATATCTGATTTTTATAGTATGATGGGCAGAAGGATGGTCTGTGTGCTGCGGTGCAGTGCAGAGCCCGAGGGCGGAGATATAGGTGTTGGGCGGCAAACATCAAAGGAAGCGGCATGCCCACTGATGCCAGACAATTACTAGTTGGCCTTGAATTACGTTCCCTCACACCTTAGTGAGTTACGCGGCAGACTAGTACCAGGCTGGCTAGCTGTCCCAAACCAGAGCATACTTGCGTTACACACAACACATACCATACATACATTCATCATCGCCACATGAAAGCAGTAAAACTGTTATACATTGTCTTGTATTCAAAACTAGAAACAAATACATACAAATACACTAGTTTATATTTCTAAATTAACAAATACATATTACCGTATAATAAGTAAGATTAACTTGCTACAGGTTATATACATATATTATACACAAAAACACTGAAAAACAGTCTGATTCACGCTTCGACTTTGAGAAAGAAATTACCCATGATTCCTTAGGTTAGGAAAATAATGTGTCTTCGCGTGAAATATCCACCCCCTACATTAACAGCTCTCCGTGATGTGTATATATAATTCGTTAGACATATTTAACAATAGCACGCAACTGTCCAACTCAGAACGAACCAAACTGAACAAGTTGAAACCAGGAAATTGCAAACTGTCTCCACTGTTAACATGTAGTATAGTTCGCGAAAATGTGAGGACATCCAATATGAAATGTAACAGCAGTGTTGTCAGTATACGCCACAAGAACGTCGAGCAGAAATAACCAGTGGCGTAGTGCGATACAATTCCCAAAAGGAGTTCTATTGTCTGCTATACGAATACCTTTGGTTTATATGTATGATACGTGCTATATTCATCAGGACATTGCTCGTTTATTGTAATTGTTTGGAAGTGTATTCAGCACGAAATACCATAGACTTTACATAAATTACACTGTATGCAATTGTGTTGAATATGAATATATATGTATATAAACAAATGTTGAATTTATTTAAACGAATAATAAAAAAAATAAGCATGTTCACGAGTCGACACTGAGGAAAAGATACAGAAAGCACTTTCGTTCCCCCCTTATAATCGGGCCGCTTCCTTGTTGTCGGGGATGAAATCAGGCATCAGCCACCCTCGGTGCAGTGACAGCTACTATCCGTGTAAATGTAGGGTGTCGAGGGGGAGCCACAATAACCTCTACGCGTCTGTAACGTAATGGCGAATGGACAGTTAGGGGGAGAGCGAAGAGCCTGGTAAAATGAGGGAAAATAGCGCACGCACTTTTCCACAACTGCGACCAATTTAATTACACAATACTGAGTGGCGGTGTCGTTTTATTCGTAATGTTGTGTGCCATGCCGTGCCGCGCTGCGCTGCGCGGTGTGTTTGTGTGTGTGTGTGTGTTGCTTTGCACGACTGGGCCTGCCGCTGTTACTTGCAGATCAACGCTCTATTTTCACACCTGCCTGTTGTCCGTGCTCGCTGGTTCGCTGCCCGCGGCAACAGCCACATCAAAAGCCCGAGCCGGCTAAGAAAGGCTCAACAAATGAATTGTAAACGACGCTGCGGGAACACACTCTGTTATATTTTGTTTTATACCCGATTCGGATTTTTCAGCGGATTTTAACAGGATTACACGCATTTGTTGATCTTTTTTAGTATACTACAAAATTGCGAGTTGCCAAAATGGATTTTTATTCGAACCGACAAACAAAAACAAATTATAATCTCACTTGTTTTTATATAAAAATTACGTATATATCTGTACATGCCGTGTATGATGAGTAAAAAAAAAATTCAAAAATAATTTCTATCTGACTCCAATTAAAATTGGGTTCGGGTACTCGACAATATATTTCGAATTAAAAACCCATTACCACAGCGTGTACACGGGCAAATCTTGATATACAGATAAAATTTAAAGTAGCACAAATATATGAAGTCTACTTATTTACAACATATAAAGCAATAATGATACTATAATGATTTATTGAAACTTCATGTTTTAAACCAAAAATAAATTATATTTTTTCCTCATAGTTTGTGATATTATTAGTGACATAATTTCATAATTACAAAAAGTAATAATAATAAGCAATCTAACTGATAAACGTGATACTTGACGAGAATGAATGAACGGATCTATCTTGTGTAGAAATGATTTGAATCACTTCGTTCAATAAGACGATTCGTTCATTTTGTACGAATCGTTTGCGAAGGAGCCATTACTAGAAGCAGAGAGCCCAATCACTCCGCATATGAACTGCGAACATGATCGTTCGACCGAACTTCCTCTGCACAGTTGGTTTGCTTGCTTGCTGCTGCTGCTCCCTGTAGCTTCGTGGATATGAAATACAACATGCGAGAGCTCATTTAATGAAGAAGTGAGATCACTTTTTCCACTTTTTATATGTGTTATGTCCTTTGTAAAAACCGACAAGCTCTTTGCTCAAATACGGAATGCAAAGAATTCACGAAGATTTCATTTCTTATATAATTTGGTTGTTTCGTTTAGCAATATATAAATTACTATCGAGTTTTTTCCAAGCAAGAATTTGAGAGTGGGCGCTTCAAAGTAAACCGCATAGCATGTTTAGTTGCGGGCATTAGTGAAGAGAGAAAGAAAACAAAACTGCGAACTGTTTATTTCCTAATGATTAATCATTAATGTTTAACTTTAGACTCACACATAAATTTATTCTCATATACCAATATATTGGTACATAATTGTTGGATGCATGGTAATAATAATCCACATTGACCAGACACATTTGTTTATAATTTAGAAATTTCCAAAATGTCTATTTAAATGAATAGAAGCTCTCATTTACAATTTGATTTCTGGACCCCAAAATCCTACCATTATTTAAATACTAGTTTTCTGAAAATATGACCATTTTAAAATTTTACCTAATCGTATAACAATAAATTTATAGCACTTCTGTGATAAGAACAATAGTTCTTGTACTAATGAGTTTCTGTTCTTGGTAAGCATTAAATTAGCTTCTCAAATACATTTGTCATCGATTAGTATTTATGGAATTTCCAAACTATATCTTTTCTTAGCATAATTTATTCTGAGTACATGAGAATTTCTATTTAACGAGAATATTCATTTCTATAAGTTTATTGTTGATGATATTATTTGAAAGCAGAATTGTTGTTAATTCGGAGAGAAGCTAGAATTTCTAACTAGTACTGTGGGATACTGTGTAGGCCCTATGATGACTCACACGTATTTCGGTACTTAACGAAATGGCAATACCCACATGCGGGAGGGCCCTTCTATACGAAAAGAATTGTTAGGGACAAGAGCCGTGTAAGTAATCTGTATCACAATACACACAATATCGATTCAAATTATGTGAGCAAACATATATGGTAAAAGAGACACATGTATATATTTCTGAACAGTAATAAAAGAGAAACTCGATATGGAATTATATAAAAAGGATTGTATAGTATACTCTAAGAATATACATTGGATAGATGTTACTATGTATTAATTAATACGAGTATTATAGTTAACAGCTGTTACAGTTTGATGTAGATGAATATGAACATGCTTCTAGCGATATACAATGTTCGTATGTAGAAAGAGGAACACACATCAGTTCAGTATGTACGTACGTAGGAAAGCTGTCTCTCAGTCCGACAAGGCAGCGCGCGTTCGGGCTATTAACTTATTTTTTCTGTTTCTCGAAGTCACCAGTTCTTCCTTCACGGTCGAACGTCCAACGTCCCTGTTCGACACTGTGAGTCTCGGCTTGCTTTAACACAAGCCGGCCCGCCGTCTGTCAAAGGAGAGGCGTGACAGAGACCGACATGGACCGAACAGAGATGGCTAGAGAATTTTAAGCCCACTCACTGTGTGTGATCCAAACGATCAGGGGTTGAGAATGCTCGCGGGCAGCGCGGACGACAGTGACGTAGGAGGGGAAATGGAGAAGTATGGAAGACAAGATATGCAAGAGAAGAACCGCCCGATACGTGACGGCCCTGGGGTGACACATGCATCACAAGCACAAGGAATTGCCTCAGGCGCTTCACTACTTTAACACAAACGTTTTTAAACGTTTCACTTTTAACAAATGCGACAATTGCCTTGCTATTATAAACTGAAGTACATACTATACGGTGCTACTGGTCTTCTCACATTGATTACATTCGATGACTCATATTTGCATGAAGTCTTACTTTATATATGAGGTGATTATTCACACAAGCGACTACTGAATAATTAAAAATAAATAATATATTATATGATCGAGATTAAGAATCAAATTCAGTATATCATAATATAGTATTGAAAAGTTGTTACGATAAATATTTGAAAAAATAATTTCTACTTCTAGTACTGTTGCTATTAAAATAACACTTTACACATTTCCGGCCGTAATATAGTTGTATAAACATGTGAGTGACATATATTTAATATTAGTTTGAAGGAAACTGTTGCTTCTGTAAATAATTCGCATAACTCATATCTGCTCTGAATGTATGTGTGTAAAATAGAGTTGTATAGTAGTGTAAGTATAGAGCACTGAGCACCTGGTACCTTAGGCAACCAGCAGCCAACAAGCGTACTGTACCGCTGCGGTCCCGTGAGAGGGGCCCTGCCCCTACTTGCTAAGCTTGCTAGTGTTAGCATGCCCCAGCATAGGCACAGGACTAGCGGTCGAGTGTCGACTCTTAGCGCGGAATTCAGTATCGCAGTCGAGTTCGTAACGTGCAGTTGAGAGGACGGTTGGTAGTGCGCGTGCACGTGTCACACGTGTTTGTATATATACGTTACTTGCACAATACAACTCTTTTACGAACAGATATACAGTGTACAACACTAGTGCAGCTTCATTTAACATAACAGTTGGTGTAACGTCGCGACGTCTCTTACACATTGAGAAGAACATTACTCGAGTACTTAGTTATTTTATGGATGAACGTTCACTTGTTTGATTCAAGCACTACAAAGGCAACCGACTGACGTACTGTGTTGTGTTTGTAGTAAGGCGTGTGCATTTGTGCTGTGTATATATAAGTGTGCGCGTGTTTGTGTGTGTGTTGAAAACAAACTACCATGAGGCGGACGTGCGTGACATGCTTCAAATAAACTTGGCTGAACTATCGTCGTCTTGTATTGTAGTTATGTAGCATCTGTAAATGTGTTCGGTGTGACTATTCGGCAGCGTTTGCATTTGCGACATTGCCGACGATCAACTACGTCAAAGACAATTAAAGCACAGAAGATTGTTTGTTAGGTGAGGCGGCAGATGAACGCTGTCTTCTCACATTTGCCAGTGTGGGTGAATTGTGTTCACATGTGGTGTTGCAATATTAGTACGTACCTGTCCATATAATAACAACAACAACACACAGTTTATAGTGCGTGCCTTGCTGTGCCATATGTACGGCGTCCGATGTCAGTGCGTGCACTAACCCAACATCTACTATACATTAGGAATACGTGAAGGATCTGGCATCGGCATACACGTATGCTCATGCACCCTTATGCTACCCTGGTACTCTTTGGCCAGTGCGCAGATGGCGAACAATCTGATCAAGTGGTGGCGAACCAAATTCCTCAATGGATACAAACAATTCTCAGGCGAGTTCCATTTGCTAATTACCAATCCATCTATTAGTCTGTAAACATGTAAGAGCGCGCTCCCCGTGTGTATGTAGTAGTAGTCATTGAAATACAACGTATTCGTATTCTTTCTATGGATATGTGTGTGTGTGTATTAGTGTGTTGTCTGTGAGTATCGTTCGACAACGTTGCAGGTAAAAGAAAACCAGTAGCTGTGTTCGAAAAAGTCGTTTTTAGTCGAAACAGCGACGGTGTACGTGCACGAGACCAATGTTGCAACGCCGACTTGTTGGCTTCACTTGCATCTGAGGCTGAGGTCACAAGGCTGACATCTCGGCTGGCCGCCCTCCTGTCTTTTCTAGATGCAACCGCTGGCTTCCCTTTGCTCTCTTCCGTTTAACTAGCTATATACCTACACACATGTACATAGGGTACATAGATCTATACTACATGCATATCTGTATATAAAAGATAATACATATATTTATTGGAAACATATAGAAATTATCCACAGTACCTTGTGTGTGTGTGTGTGTGTGTGCGGAACCACATAGAATAGAGGATAAGTTCGCTTTACTCATTGTGTTGCATACGGCAGTATTGTATGTACATCAGTCAGCCATTATACTGAAAGCATACAACAGTGGAGTGTTTCACTCAAAGCTCTTGTATGCCAGCCGAGTACACTAGCGCATGTTGCGGGCTATGTCGGCTCGACTTTGATTTGAATAAAAGACATCTTGAAGTTTTCATACCGTCCCATTTCTAGGTCGGGATCGGGGCCACGGTTAGAAAGTGTTGTTACTGGACAGAGAACACAGATTTGTATTGCATACATTTACTTATTGTATATATTTTGTTTTTTATTTATCTATGCAAGATGTATTTTTTACATTAGTGAAGATAAAATATTTATCTTTTATATTTTCAAATTAATTTAAAGTGAAATGAATAGCAAATATTCAACTTCAAACGTTTTATTCAGTTGTACTAATGTAAATGTACATTAAAGTAAATCGTATATGATGTACTGAAAATAGAAAACTATTTAGCGAGGCACGTGTATGTATTTTGGTGGTGCATTGTTCTTGAAAACTTGTCAGAATGCTCACGTGTTTGTGTGTGTTTGTTTGTGAGGACGAGCACTGACATGTGCTGGAACACTCCAAATAAAACGACGGTTACCGACTTGGTACATGACAGAAAATCGATAGAAAATATTAAGGCAAACAAAACCTGTGGTTTGAGTTGAGGCGTCGGCGGCAGCGGCGGCGGCAGCGGTTGAGTTTGTAAAGAACAAAGAGGCGTTAAAATGACGATAAAACCATGTTTGTAATCACGCTCATGGGGCCTGTCTTATAGCGCGACCCGTGCCTGCATACACAGAGGCTGCCGCCACAGGCCTCGGTCCACTCAACTCAGCTCTATCCTTTTCTTTTTTATTTGTCAACAACATAAATTGCATTCATTCATTCACTCGCAGAGAGGCTTGCTGCGCACCATCTCTAAAGCCGCGTTACATCACAATACTCCCAATCATTTACATACTGTATTGTATCGATTATCGAATTCAGAACAGTTACAACCCGAGATTAACACATGCATATATAGGTGAAGTTCTAAATTATTTACTACACACTCTAGTATATATAATATGGGTGCGTGTGTGTGTTGATGTATATTTATTTGTAATGCGAAATGTTGCCCTCATTCCAATCGGAACACTTGGCTCTAGTACAGTGGTTCTCACTATGCGGTCCGTAAATATATGGTCCAGATAGCAAAAATATACGGTCCTAGACATGAATAGACCCGTACATGAAAAATATCTATGTTTATTTTATTGTTAATTCTTCTGCATACGGTTGAATTAAATATAAAAATATATATTTCTTTACTTTGTATAAACCACATTTATTATATTATTGAAAAATATGAGATACCACGAAGTAAACGAAGAAAATATAATATTTTTGAATTAAATATAGATATATGCAGATATAGTAAATGTCATTCTTGACTTCTATGAATTGAATTACTCTCGGAGTTAGCCAAGTTACAGTTTACGTAAATATTGTACATAGAAACACTGTTATGGTTGCTTTTAAATTAGTTTCCTTACACTTTGATCCTGTCGACTTGCTGTTGCAAGTTGACGTCAAGTTGGAACCCAAATGAGATTTCTAATGTAATATTGCGGGAAGCTATACATATGACATATATTATTGCACAAGATTTAACCTAAATATTTCTTCTACGAATATTATGATTTCACTGTGTATTACATTGTTTTTGGAACATGAAGTCTCTATTTTTATTTGATGATATTATTTGTTAAACTTGGGGAACATATAGATATTTAAATAACAAGCCTAGAGATGGTATTTCGTTGAACTGTAGTAAGATTTTTTGTGAGTTTAACAGTTCTTTTCTATTTAGTAAAAGACCAGGAGAATTCCCTCAGGACTAGTGATTCCTAAGTGCATGTGAGGCTAAATTTTTTCTTTATCTGTTCTTCGAAAGCTCACAAAACATTTTTTGTTTGGAATGGTCCCCCGCCTCGGAGTTTCAAAGCGGTTCTTTTGGGTCTTTTTTTTTTTGTTCGCGTTTCATGTTTCAGGTCACTTTTTTTTCTTCATAGTTAACACTGACTTGAAGGTATGTTTTGTATTTTATAGTCTGCGAACATTGCAAATGTAAGTTCGAACTGTGGCGGCGGCAATATAACAACAACTCGATGTTATGTTAACCTGTGAAGGTCAAGCTGAAAATATTTTCTATATATTGTTAAGTTCATCATACATACATTTCTTACTCAACTCTCTCATCTTTCTAAATCATCCGTACATGTCATCATCATCCTAAGACTTGTTAAAACGTGTGTATAATGCAAGCATATCATACTGTCAACTTTGTAATATACATATAGCTCTTTGATTTCCGCATATTTAACTAATTTTTCTTTCATGCAACAATTTGCAAGCGAAACGCTCTTGACACGTTTATTTTTCTTTTGCCTTTGCAAGATGTCTGCATTATGTCCACCTGCTTTTACTGGCAAAATAACCTTTTAACAAACCGCATTGCACAACAATAAACAAAGCTGTCTTTTAATGTTAATGATTTACTTTAATTTTTGCTTCACCCAGTACACGTACGTATATATGCACGTTAACAGATTTATTACATGCACAAGCGTGTTGGAATATTAATATGTTGTAAGTTGAAATGTGTTGTTCATACTTGCATGTTAAAATAACAAAACTTTAATATAGAGATCTTACATGCATACTCCGTATGTGTATATATGTATTTGTAGAAAATTCAAGATTATTCTAGAATAATATAAGCACCGCCTCCTTTGCTCACAAATGTACTGCGCGTCACATCTTTCTAGAACAACGGAATATACTAGAACACCATACATTGAATCTCCCCATATATTTTAAAAATATTACTTCATTATTAAATCGACTCCTATTTCCGTAAAAATCTAAACAAAAACATTTAAACACTTTGCACGTAAACGTGTTTTAATCAAAAATTTTTTGACACGACCTTCCTTACTTTTTCTTTAGCAGTTTTCTTCACATCGACACATCTATTTTTAAAGGTCCCTCCGTTCGTTAACGCGATAACAGAAAGTATGATTGACATGACGTCACCCGCAGATATTACTAAAATATACAGATAAAGAGCGGACATGGAAAGGAAGCAGTCAGAGAGAGAGAGAGAGACAGACTGACGTGCTGTGTCGGCATATCTTTGAGTGCTTTGATAAAGTGGTGTGTATTTTTGCGCGGTTTACTTGAAAGCGGTAGAACTCAGTGGTGGGTCTCTATCAAAGGTTTCAAGTTTATTAGTGCAATGAGAGCTATGATGTTACCGCAATTTATTGAACGCTATAGGTACTCTTCTATCAGCCTAGTATACACACACATACACTAGTGCTGCACTAGCATCAACATCCAGCCAAGTAAACACCGGTACACACACACACAGGCAACAGAGCAAGAGGCAAACTGTTTGTGGATCTATCTGTTTTACATATCTCTCTCTTTCTCTCTCATGGTCACACACATACACTCGCATATATACAGTACAGATATATGTGTGTTTGTACACACATATACCATACATGTACACTAGTGTGTGTAGATTATCTATGCGTATGTGTGTAGCAGGTGTAAATAAATAAAATCTCCCCTTCTTATAAGCCGACAGGATGAGAACGTATGCCGTTAAATAAAGCAAGCAAAACTAAGCTTATATTCTATAACATACAGCACGCGTGCATGCATGTGCATGTGTGTATGTAATATATACACTACAGAATATCTATTGGATTGTTTAAACATTTTTATAAACAAATCTACACCCTTAATATAGAGTGGAAGTAAATAATATTTTATTTAGATATAATTGTAATCTCGGTCAATTATTTCATGTGTTCGGTTTGAAATTTTTCTTGAAAAAGAATTGTTAAATCTTTGAATGAAACATCAAGTACAAGATATGTTTGTTTGATACTATTTTTGAATTTTAATAGTTCTTATTGTTTTTATGGTATTTTTTGCAATGTTATTTTTAAGCACACCTGTTCAATTTTGAGTTTGACAGTAATCTTTTTGACGTTGTACACTGTGCATTTGTACGTATATAAATTAAAATGCCACTGTATATATTTATATATACATACATATTTCATTTGCTTACTACAATGTAACACTTTGTATTAATAACCATACTACGTACTACGCAATTTAAAACGTGTATCAAGATTATCGACTACTCTTGTTTTTTTATTTTTTACATCAATTTTAGTTGCCAAAATAAATCACATAATTAACGTTAAGCTGTTCTTTCGTAATATTATAAACGTTTACAATAAAACCACGTCTGTGTGTTGTTCTAGTTGTTTTCTTATACAAGAGATAAAACTACGAGAAGGGCGATTTACAAAATTTGTAACAATACAATACTTCCAAGAAATTGCTATAGGCTTCGGCGTAGTTCAAAACCCGGCATCTACGTACCTCAATCTTTAGGCTACAGGGCACACGGTATATTAGAGGCTCCGTCGAACCGAAATATACGCAGCTGCATCCCAAAATCCCAAATAAACTAAACACAACTCAAACGGATCTCACAGCTCAGCTTTCTAGATTCAGCAACAAACCAATGACCTGGCAGAATATATATTAAACATCACTTGTACGAAGTCAGGATATTATTTATTCTTTTCTTTCTTTTTAAGAAAGATGTACATTTGATAACAAAATATGTTTCACTATCATATATTTGTTGTAATATATTCTGTATGGATATTTAATAATTATGTGAGAATAGCAGTAGTAAATTAAATCTTATATTTAATTCCGCCGTATACAACGAATACGTTTCAGCGTGTTGTATGCTGTTGAAATGTTGGATGTTGTGCTGCTATAGCAGCGAGAATCCATTGTAATTAATTCGCTGGCAAGGATGGCTAATTGGCTATATTGAAATGCGTAGATTCGTCCTCGTCCGCTGAATTAGAACATGGAGGGCTCTCATATCTGTACTTTATCTCTGACTTAATTAATTTAATTAACAAATTCTTAGCGCACATTTCATGAGCTGAGCCATATTACAAATTTGCAAGATTCAAACGAAGACACCGGTTTGCCTCAGATATTGTTTGTTCAGATGTTTTTTTGCTTTGATTAACCGGTATTTTCTATCACTGGTATAATTTATTTAGTTACTTGGTAGCTACTAGAATTTGTCTTTTTTTATCTTACATTGATTTTTTTTTTATTTTAGTTCGAGGTCGAATTTTATTGTCCATATATGTTATTGTGTGATGCCGGTAAAATAAATAAATAAAATAGCACACAAATATCTTCAGTGAATAATCGACTGTAATATTTTGTTCATTGTAACTTATGTCTCATATATGTAGATGCTTTAGGCATTTCATTGACTCTTACCAGGAATGACGTCATGGTGTTATTGATGTTTTGACCTATATGGAAGAGTTAGGGGGCTAGAATGTGGATAGTTTGTTTGGCACTGGTTTATTGGCGCCTGAGGTTCTAGTGACGCTGGCGTTGGCGCCTGGTTTCATGCGTGTGTGGGCGCGCGAGATGTTCGTTCTGTGTGTGCATTGCATACCCTAACTAACCTATCTGCACATGTTATACACATACACATACATATATGTGTATACATGTACATATACAGTCAGAGAACGTGGTCACTTTCACATACATTCACACCTACCTGGGTAGTAGCACACGGCACAACACTTATATACTAGCACCTACACTATCACATACACTATACACCGATATAAATATATATAT
>JAGJTL010000016.1:3418887-3433260 GCA_022063505.1 Calosoma granatense
CAAAGGAGACATTGAATTTCATCAAGTATTAAATATATAGTTGTTGATAATTATTTATGCCTTAGTTTGTCGTTTCGAACAAAGAATAATCGTTCTAGTATATACTAGAATTTAATATTTAATGTATAACGATTGGAATGTTTTTAAGAAGATTTTTCTTAACCCTGTTAGTTCCGTACAACGACCTGCCTTATGAAACAACATTGTTGACATTTGAAATCTGAAAGTTCGTCATGATTTGTCCGTCATTCTTTTCAAAAGTAAAAGTAACACTACGTGCCACTCTGAATTAACGTTTCCAAGAATTATTCTCTCTTCTGGCAAATGCAGAACATTGGTAATAATAATCTGTCAACTGCAGTTGTATGAAATGAAACAAGCAATTACTCGCTTCAAAACACCAGTATTCGCGTAACAAATTATTGGTATAATCAGGTCCGATTGTGATTACGTCATCATTATAAATTGTACATAGCAATTAAAACTAGCATTCATGTAGAGAGAGAGTCAGAGAGAGAGAGAGAGGGCTATAAAAATGTTATCAAAGTTACGATGCATGGTTTGCTCTAAAGATAGATTATACTTACAGTACCAAAACACACGAATCTATCAGTGATTTTGAAAACAAGCCAATTTAATCAAATATGCAATGATCAATGCATCTATTATCTAAATATTATACCTGGATTGGCAAAAGAAAGAAGAGGTTTTTTGTATATATTTTACTGTATTTTGTACAAATGTATAACAGATTAAAATCTGATCTAGCAGTTGAACTATTTTCAAACATTGGTCTGAAATAAATAAATGCAGTGTACGTTTAGTTAAAGTCTGGTTATTGTGACATGCATACATATGATTACACCGGGCCGAAATCCAGTCGAGCGCGAATAGCTAAGGTCCACTTCACTAAAATATGAGCCAACATTTTATTTCCTTAAAAAAACACCGGACGCACGACATATGAGGCTCGACCAGTGTAATACAGTAATGGTTCGGTTTCATGAATGAAAATGTATGTAATTATTGATATTTGTTATCGTGTCCGAGCTGTGCCGACCCAAAACGCTCACTGATAACCCTAGTGTGCAAATTAATCGCGATAATTTTGTGTTAGTCTGTTTTATTTGTATGCTCACCGATCAGCTTCATTCATAAAGCAAAGATAAATCGTTTGACTTATGCATGACGCGTTCTTTGGAAGCAAGGAGAGAGAGAGAGCGAGCCCGGTCGGCGAACATCAAACGATACGAAGCCGAGCACTCCGTGCTTCTCACTAGTTGACCTTGAATATTTACCCATCTCACTCACTCACTCGCTCACTCATGCATACATAACCTGACTTTGTACGGTGCTCTCTTCTTGCATCGCGCTTCTCTCTGATAACAATTCCGTTTATTTCCTTCATATCTTCATTGGGTTTCCCGCAGCGTAACTTGAATCCTCCCGGTCTCTTTTCATTGCCGACAAATCAAGGTTATTGTTTTCATGTACATGTGACGTCACACACCGGCACCCAATGGCGCTAATTAACTGACCGCATAACACTTACATATACATATATGTGTGTATCATTACTAGATATTATCCTATAGCTGTATATATACACACATATGTACGTATATAGATGCATTTACGTGCTTCGACTCGTAACTGTCATTTAGAAATGTCATTTCAAACATAATTTTCTTCAATAATCTACTTACAGTTTGAAACTATCATATTTGTAATGATCACACACACATATAACCGATAACTTATAATTTGTTTGTGCGACAGTTTCAATGTTATGCAGGAAAATGATTATGTAAAAAGGTTATTACATTTTAATTTAATTATATCAATATTATGTAGTTATGAAATTATTGTTAGTAAATACGTATTTATTTCTGCATAATATTTTACCTTGAATATCGTATTAATTACAGGAATTTTCGTGTGACGTGTCTATGGAAGGTGGAATATACCGTGATGGTCAAGAAAGACAAGAGTTCTCATTTACCTTGTATGATTTCGATGGACACGGAAAAATTACCAAAGATGTAAGTACACTAAAAATAAAGTATATTGTATATTGTGTATTGCAAAAATAACGTTTTATTTTTTATGTCTAGTATCTTGTTTTTATAGACATTTCTTATCGCAGTCATAGTAAAAACATAGATACATACATTTTGTTTACTCGATATTGAAAATTGCCTTTTTATAAAACATATCACAATATTTAGAACAAAACATTATTGTACCGTTCTGTTCTTCTAAATGCTGTTATATTTGAGTAAATCATATCTGAATATTTCATTCATTAATTACACTGAACACAAGTCGGCTGCTGTGTCAGTTTAACCTTTGCCAATGACAGATTAACATTATCGTAGACTTGTTTATTATTATCTGGTTAATCATACACGATCTAGAATATTAATGGATGATGTATTTTGATACAGGATATCGCCGGCCTTGTCACAACGATATACGAAACGCTTGGCTCCTCCGTAAAGGTACCGCACTATGGAAGCAAAACGATAAAAGTAAAGTTAACAGTATCTCCAGATCAAAGAAAACGTATGTCTGCAACAGTGATAGATCACAAATCACCGAGCCACGACGGCAGCGCCAAGCAGGAAGACTGTGGCGTACATATAAAACGTGACCTAAACGTAACGATCAAGGACACGCATCGACATCGACGACATTGCAGGAGACAGAAGATAAAAGAAGAACAGCAGCAGCAGCAACAACAACAACAACATCAACAAGAACAGCAGCAACAACACACTTGCTGTAACTTTACCTGCAAGGACATCAAGCCGAATGCAGCAGCTCAGACTGCAACTCCACCTGTAACTGCAGACGCATCAGACCAAGAGTACAGCGACCACTACAGTCGGATGACGGAAGACGAGATGAGCGAAGATGAAGGAGAGTGCTCCGAAGATCAAATGCCAAAGCATCCATCTTGTGAGAAAATCAAAACAAGACGGTACCAGAAACACAACAGCCCACGACATCATACACATATGAATTCAGGCACGCAAGTTACACATGTGCCTATAACATCTGTACTTTGCACAAAAGCTAGGAAAAGCAAGAAAAGGTCAAGTTCCTTGCAACGGAAAGAGCTGTTGGAGATCATTCAGGCTAATATGGATAAAAATAGTCATGGTTTTCAAACCTTTAGGTTAGTATAAAATATATTCCCGATATTAATTAGTAACGATGATATATAGTTATAACAGTAAAATCACTTGATTGAAAGAGATATAATTGCCGCTGTATATACACCATACTTGGTCAGTCTCCTTAAGCCATACGAACAGGTTCTTGCAGTATTCTGCAAAAATATAATACCTCCGTACCAGTTATTGCTTGCTCCTTAAATATATTGCTATCTTGTTTCTCAAGCCGAAGTTACAGTCAGAATAAAATACGATGCCGACTGAGGCTTAAATATATGTACCATGCCATTTAAATAGATAAGATAAGATAACCTTGTATCGTAGCTTCACATGCATGGGTTAAAAAATGTATTACAACAAAAAATAATACAAATATATCAAAATACTGGCTGTTTCAGTATCAGTAGATTACCAGATATTATTTAAATGCTCACAGTATTTGACAGTCAGTGCACATTTTAATAATTGTTATTAACTGAAATTGATTTTTGTGGCTAAAAGTATTGTTAGTTTCTTCAAATCTAAAAACGAAAATCACGTAATAATTTAGCTGACTATTTGTAAAACATTAAACTTGTGTTTATGTAAAACAAGTTTATGATTGTAATTATTATAATTGTAATTTTATTTCCAACAGAAAACAGTGCCCAAACCATGTTAACATCGAAAGTGAGCGTACTGCCTCGTCCGAGCACAGAACGCATCGTCACAAACATAAAATATCTCGAAATTCAACCGCCCAGCTGCAGTGCCTCGCCAACATTGTCAACTCGGACAACTGCTACTTGGATTTCACAGAGATCCATGGCAGTCCGCAGAACCCAGTCGACGGACGGAACGGCCTAAAGAGTGTTCCTTACTGTCAGTACGATAAACTACTTGGTGCAGTAGTTTGTATGTCCAATAAACAAATTAACACAAGTCTACTGGAAAAGTCATCGTTACCAAGTTCGCCGTGTCACCACAGGAGACATTATCGTTCTCGATCTCATGACTTGTCACAAGTTCCATTTCGATATAACCTCATCGAGCCGCCTACAAATATGAAGTACAATAACTTACGAAACGGACCGATAGATGCCAGTCCGCGATTAGCGAAAAAGGCGAATGCACGATTGAAAGCGTTCGAAACAGAATTCGAACAAACTCCTGCAGCATTCAAAAAGAATATCAAGAAATTTCCCCAAGTAGTCTTAGGTCACACTTCGTCGCCGCACCATTTAAAACATCGTAACCGACAAGAAGATCAAGCGAGAGCAATGGCACAAGTTGTACGCTGGTTGGAACAGGAATTCTCATCGAATGTTAACATGAACGGCAAGACAGATAGTACTAAAACAACGAAGAGTAACGCTACGAAATCCTCACCGCAACAGTCGTCTCGCGCGTCACCGAATCGAGATGCAACAAGTCCAAGTGTATCAGCTGTAGAACGACATGAACACCATCATGTACACGAGCACATACATCATCATTATCATCACTATCAAGAATCGCCCGTAGTCGTATGACACAGTTCCCTACTAAACCATGGACCCTTAATGATATTATATAGTGATAGTATGGGCCTCTGTTGAATTGCAACTATACTCAGAACTGTAGAGGTAGCAAGGGATGTATACGAACGTAAAAACCAAATGTTTAACAACGGTGACTATATAAAATAAGTAAGTATATACATATGTACTGTTATGTTCAGAGTATTCTGTGTACGGTCTACTAGAGAATCTTCTATAAATAAATTCTTGATTCTGCAAGTGTTTCTGGAATATTCACCATATATTTGTATGTGTGAAGAATATTTGAAAATGTAAATATAGTGTAATGAATCAAGTAGCTAGTCTTATCGGAGTTAAATAGCTCGGCAACTATCAAAACGAAGTGTTACAGTCACAGTTCAAATTAGTATTGGCCTAGATAATCAGTATTTCGTTATGGAATAAGCTCTGTTTCAAATGAATTATTCAGTATGAAACTAACGGTGTTACTACATAAATATCCATATAATTAACAGTGTTGGGTAATATGTGCATACATATTGAGTGCTATTTCATATGTACTTATTTAACCTACTCAATGACACAACTTAATTATTTAGTATTTTCAAATCTTATTTTGTGATCCTCAGATTTTATCCTTAAATTATTTCGATCTTTATATTAACTAAAATATTCTATTTATTTCAATTTAATTTAATTCATTGATGTAA
The DNA here is from genome assembly GCA_022063505.1 of Calosoma granatense. Taxonomy (NCBI): domain Eukaryota; kingdom Metazoa; phylum Arthropoda; class Insecta; order Coleoptera; family Carabidae; genus Calosoma; species Calosoma granatense. The sequence continues at coordinate 3,424,276 of JAGJTL010000016.1, forward strand.
CTTAATTATTTAATATTTTATATACACAATATTGTACTTGTTTTGAAATGCTATTTTGTGATTGAATTATGTTATCATTAAATTATTTGAATGATATTTTACCTAACACTGTTGAATACAGTCAATGTAACGAACATAGAATTATTGTAAAATATATATATGTTGTGTTATATTGAAATATGATTCTGTGCAAAATTACTGCATATAACTGCGCGTATATTCTTAAACTGTTCTTAACCTACCTCTTTATAATAACTGAATACCAATAATTCTACGTCTATGTAGCTTACAATTCATAATAAATGAATGATGTAACATTGAAAAGAATCTCTACACACTTTCCGAATTATAGGAATGACAAAGTAAACAAAAATCGAATGGATAACATTATGTTTTACTTCCTGAAATTCATATGTCGGTATTAATTTATGTTATTATTTTATAATGAAGTATTTCAATGTATTAAAATCAAATCTAGTACGAGTATGTTAATTTTAGTTGTGTAAGTTTTTTAGACTGTCCTTAACTCTATAGATTACTTTATTTAATGCAAATTGTATTGTATAGTGTAGATATGACTACTGTATTGCGATACGCTAATGATATATTTATTGAAATAATTTTAAGAAATAAAATGGTTTTTATACAAACATTCGTATTTCAATGTAAATTACATTGTAGGATTACCTAAAAATATCCCAGTCAACCACTATCCACTAAGATCCATTTCATTACAATTTTTCTATTTCAATTTAATTACTGTATGTACAGAATGGTACGACCAGGATTAATTCAACAAAGAAAAAAGCTATACATATTGAACTAATAAAAAATTACGTAGGCGTTGGAAAGACGTTTTTGTTGAATAATTGACCTTTATTATTGCTAGTAACGTGCAGTGTTCATGTTTTAGTCCGTGTGCTGTCAATAATTTTGTAAAACACTACAGAATTTCATAAGTGTAAGTATTCTTTTTATTTCATTGTATTATTATTTATTGATATTTCATTTTTTTTTTATTGTGGTGCGTGTAAAAATAGACATTTTGTTGCCTTACTTGCTTTTGTGCATCTGTCAACGAATCCTTATAACGAATGTGCTGCAAACGCGTAACAATGTTTAAAAAGTTTATACAAATCTTACATAATGAAAGAAAAAACGAAGTAGTTGTGAAAATCAAAATATTGTATAATTACAACAATTATTGGTAGTAAGAAAATAAACTGAAGAAAACAATAAAGTTGGGTTATGTATCGCCATGTATATTTATACCCACGAAATATAAATAATATCAGTATGGTAATAATCTGATCATATGTATTTAAAATTAATTATATGAAAATATTTAATTACTGTTTAAAATTTTTATTTTAAATTTCCCGCCAGATATATTTGCTATAAAGCGCTACGTATTAAATTACTGTCGAACTAAACACAGTAATTGACAGAAGTCGATATAGCAGTTTTAAAAAATAGAAAAGAAACATTTTCAAAATATATTAGAATAATAGTGTTGCACAACAAACAAGTAATATTGTTTTACGATTATTTAAAACTGTTTGAATTAAGGTATAAATTAATTACTTAATTAAGAAGGAAATAATTACGTAAATATTTTGAAATTGTATACAATTAAGAAAAATAGTAATTTGATCGATAAATTATAATAGCAAAGAGATTATTTACAAATATTGGAAACTAGTTAATAGACTGAAACTTGTGCACATATTTATGTAATTATTTACATGTTTATTTTTATCTTGTAATACAAACTGCATCGATCATAAGGTTTTGTAACCATAGCAAGGCGCGTAATATGTGCGCATTATAAGTCACGTAAGATTGTTACAACAGTAAAGCAACATTTCCAATACTGTATACATTTAAAATTTGTTCGAAATCATTAACCAATCAGCTACGACCACAGAAATGTGAAAATAAGTATTTTTAAAATTTGATGGCATTGTTCCAACTAGTTATTTATACATTTTTATCAGTCGACTTGTGAATCATTGTACATCATGCTCATACATTGTTCATTGTTTCATTGATCTGTTTTTAGTTTCTTCGTTACAATCGTATTAGTTTTTGTTTATTTGTACATTAACGCACAGTGCATCATTCATTGTATCACTTATCATCGTTTTATATCCATTTGATTTATAATATCGAACGAAAATGTACAGATCCTGGAGACAGAGAGTTTATTCAGTAAAGTTTTCACCATGTGTATGTTGTTGTGTTTCAACTGATTACTGTATTTTCTGTTATTAGGGCACACTGCGTCCACCAAGAACTGCAATGGAAGACACAAAGACCGGTCTCATTAATACTCTGACTGAACTGATGGTGTTGGATAACAGACCAAATGCAAACCGTGGTGTTTCCATGATTGAACCAGGCCTGTATCTGGGGGATGGGTTAGTAGTGATCAGTGTATGCTTGTTGACATTTATTATGCTGCTGAATGTGTTTCTGATACATATGTAGGTTTGCTGCCATGGATCTGAAGTTTCTGCAGAAGGAAGGTTTCACACATGTTTTAAATATGGCTGAAGGATATGGTCCAGGTTGTGTGAACACAAATGCCAGTTACTACCGGCGTACACACATCAAATACAAAGGTTTCAATGCGTACGACAGACCGTCATTCCCACTGGAGTCATTCTTCCCAGATGCAATAAAATTCATTCAGGAAGCAATGGATGCCAGAGGTATGTAATGTCAAGTTTGATTTTCACTCCATGTGTTGCTACAATGCTAAAACTTCTATTGCAGGTAAAATACTTGTGCATTGTGTGATGGGTATTTCACGATCAGCCTCAGTGGTCATGGCTTACTTTATTGTGACTAAGAAAATTAGAGCTTCCCAAGCGCTGAAATATGTGTACCAAAAGCGAATAGTGCAACCGAACGATGGATTCATGGAACAGTTAGCACGATTCAGTAATATGCAAGCACGATACTGGTGAAACTTATTTCAACCTATTATTCGAAATCGAAAATGTATAATCTGCGTAACGAATTGACGATAATTTGCCTTAAATAATAACTGATTTTCGATGCCTTGTGATCTATGTCTTGAAAATGTATATTTATTTAATAAATCAATTATGTAATATCTAATTCATTTCATTATTTAGCTATTAAATAGGAAGCTCATTATCATATTATAGGACATTAGGTAAGATTAAACATGTACAAACGAAGTAGTGGACAGTGTAGTTTTGAACATGACATTGTGTTGTGTCTCGTTAATATTTTCATCTATATCATTTTACAATCAGAAGGTAAGGAACTATAATTTTTATACGATACATACAGATAAATTAATATGCATAATATTCATACTGAAGCTTCTCTAATTTAGACTTTACACATGGAAAGTATTTTTGACATATTTAACTCAGATTGTCTTACCTATTCATTAAAAAGTTTTCGTAATGGTTTGGCACCTATAGTACAATTGAAAATAGAACATTTTGTTTTTATACATACTAAAAACACTGAGGAGATGAGTGATTAAAGAATAAAACAATTTATTAATACTTGAAAATAATTTTATTTATTATTACAATTGCAAAATATATGCTTATTTATTCTTGTACAATTAAAAAAATAAATGCTCAAATTTATAATTTATGAGAAAATAAGAGTACAATATGAGAAACTACTTTTTTGTCCAATTGAAATTTAAAAAAAATGGGCGTAGATTCTTTAGAAATTTATAATTCAAGTAAGTAAATAGAGTAGATATGAGAAAATTTGTTCTTTCGTTGAATTATTGAAATTAAAAAAATAACGTACATTCTTTAGAATTTAATACTGAGTATATAAGGGAGTCAAATATGAGAAATTTAGCCTTTCGTCCAATCTTCAAAATCCATATTCCAGTTTTCAACATAATCAGGTACGGGATAAGACGGCCACATTGGAGTTCGATCGCGATTCCAATCCATGATTTTCCTGTTGGGGCAATTGGGAAGATGTGCAGCTAGTTTGTCCGCAGGCATGCGGTGGCTGGTATTATAATGACAAGCTACCCAGGTCGGATAATTCTTTTCACACTTGACAATATGGTACTGGAGTCGCGAACTCTTCATAACATGCTTCGGGTTGAAAGGACAAACAGAAACGGTATGCATTTCATTACTCATGTTGACTACCCGTAACCTGAAACAAAATAATCATATGTATGGTTACCATCACTAATCTCAGTCCCGTGTCTAACGCATTTTTATTGGCAAAGATTTATAAAATATACAAGTAAATATGATTAACATACTCGCAATTTGCACCGGGTTCTTGCTTTCAATCAACCATTTTGTTTTAACATACCAAGAAAAGTACAAAATTTATGAACAAGTATTGTATTGTTATTAAATTCTAAATAATAGATATTTATATTCAATTCTAAATACAAATTACCTGTAATATTACACCAAAGAGAGAACAGATGTCTTTTCTAACGCTATTCGCTAAGCTTTTGTAACGTCCAAATGCGTCTTAATCACTGTTACGGATAAAACCAAACGTTTATATTCAGAAAACTCGTCGTGCGTCGCTAGTGTAGCTTTTTCTCTTTTTCCTACATGTAAGTGACATGCGCAGTAGCTTAAGTTTAATTTTGACATTTGTTATGGTTTTTAGAGAAGAAAAACAAGATTGTTGAAGTAGTAAATGATGGATAAATTTTGTGAATAACAGAAAATAATATGGAAAGACACTCTAAAAAATATTATCTGTGTTAGGAACTGTATCTTTAAATGTATTGTTTAAAAGATTTGTTTAGGTGCAATAAATGTGCTAGTTAAATATTAATAAAATGTGCCTAGTGCCAATAGTATTGGAATTGAAGAGTTACATTCCGAACTGGTTGGAGTATTTTCGCATTATATCTTCATTTCATTCAGGTAAGCTGAAAAATAGTTTTTTTGTTGACAAATTGAAATCTCGAAAATAATTTGTTATTTGAGAAAATGGATAGTAAAAATTTTTATTATTCGTTAATCCGGTCATTAATCCGTTAATCATTGGATTATCCCTGAATCCGGCTCTGGCTTAAGCTTAACTCCTTATCTGTTAGCTTGGGACAAGTAGCGACAGAGCGGTTGAATGTTAAACAATAGTGCTAGCAATAGGCTTGTGCATAATGCACATATATTATTTATATATTTTAATACACTGTCCAACAAATGAATCCATTTACTGGACAGCAAAAATTATTTGTGGTGCTTAGACATAGGACCTAGTGTATTTTTTATTGGTATTTTATAATGTCGGAAAAAAATTCAAGGAAATGATGTCTGCATAATATTAAAGCATTTGTTAACTTTAAAAACGTAACTAATATATCTTTATATGAAATCATTGTACATTTCATTCCTGATATTTTTGTAAGATAGTACTACTTCTGGATTTGATTACTTAAAAATAGTGAAGATGGCAGCTATAGTCACACCGAGTCATACAAAACTGTCACTTTGCATACATTAGAGGTTATAAAATTTGTGTACGTTGTTCTGCATAGAAAGTATAGTGAATCGGACAAGTCACAATAAAGTACCTATGTTTGATAGAAATTTATATTAGCTTGAAAGTGAATTAATAATATAAATGAATAACTGATATGATTAACTTTTATTTTAAACAATATTTTCATATTACAGAATAAATATACAACCTAATTTGTTGGTATTTGGTATTTGTAAATAATTTAACATGACTAATTAAAACAAATTTCATGTAAATCACTGATCACTTGGCTTCTCTAATCCAAGCAGAATCGTTTCTAATTCGAATTCTTGGTGATGGAGAATTGCTATTAGTTATGACATCACTGTCGCTATTCAACCGTACGTTCATTTCAGTTCTGACTTTGGTTGGAGAACATGGCAGACTCTGATAGTGCTCGTTATATCTTTGTTCTTTATCACTGGAGTGTAAAGATTGTATGGAATTATTATTTGTATCATCTGTTAATTTCTGTACTTCCATATGCAGTTTCTGAACCATTGCCATTAAATCTGACGTATCATCTATAGCTAACTGTTGTTGTCGTTCTTCTAATTGTTCAGCAGATATAACAGAAATATCAGAACTTGATATGGTTATTTCTGAATTAAAATTTAAATCGTTAGTTTCTGGAATACTTTCCGATGCGGATGAGTTATCTTCAGATAGTTCTATAGCAGTATCTTCAAATGATTTATTTGAATCATTATCCACAGTATCATTGCAAGATGCCTGTAATTCATCTGCAGCTATATCTTCGGTATTATCCACAGGTTTTTCTTCAGTACTATCCTCACATTTCTTATTTTCCTCAGATACTTCTGTACTTGTTTCTTCAGATTGTTCTATACAAGTATCTTCAGATTTCTCTTCACAATCAGCCTCAGATTTTTGTTCATTAGTTGTTATAGATTTTTCTTCAAAACTAGCGTTAGATTTCTCCTCGTTAATATCTTCAGATTTCTCTTCGGAAGCAGCCTCAGATTTCTCTTCACAATTGTTTACTGTTTCTTTCTTTAGTTCAGTCGCAACTTGTTCGGTATCTACTTGTATTTTTTCTTCTGATACGTCAGTACTGTCCTCACATGGTACATTACTCACAATCCTGTCGTCAGATACTTGTTTCGAATTATCCGTACTAGATGTCACTTCAGTTATTTCGATTGCCGGTATTTCGACTTTGGTTTGTTCCACTATTACTTCAGCCTATAATTAAAAACAATGCTTCTATTAATGACTAATACTTTTTCTATACACGAAAATATAGCATGTTTTTAAAACTAAAACGTAATTTATTTGTCTGCATGATTCATCACTAATTTGACACACGCAACAAATATACATTTTTATAGCAAATACTTTCAGAGATTTATATGTGAATTATTTTAAACTTGTCTAAAAAATAAATTAACCTTTTTATTTTAATGTTTACGATTTAGAGAAAACATTCTCTAATTTAATATTGAAATTATTATAATTAGGAATTTTGAAGAAAATTACTTTGCAGCAATTATCTATTATGTGAAATGCACCTTACATTCACTTGTAGGTCTTCGATATCTTATCAGTAAATAAATAATCTACCTTTTTATCTTCTGAAGTGGTGTTTGTCGTATCTACTGGCGCCGGTTGTCCTGAAGATTGTCTGACTGGTGGTGGAGGCGGTGCCCGTTTCTTCTTTCTCGGTAAGGTCTGTGGTCTAGATGGAGATGGCGTCGACGATCTGTCTAGTTCATAATCATCATTAAATGGATTGTTATCCTCAAGTGGTGGACTTTCTGCATTTACAGCTTTAACGGGAACAGGCTGTGACTGTTCTGGTTCTAAATGTTTGACGCGTTCATGAAATCTTGTCCTGGGTAGAGGTGTACGGGACCCTTGGTGTACATATTGGCCGTCTGGTGAAATGGTCTGTCGTTGCGAAGGACTGAAGTTCGTCACGTCATCTTTGCAAAAAATATGTTTACTAACATATATTAATAAAAATGAATTACTACGAAATAAATGAAAAAACTATTTCATACATGTTTACTAACATTGTATTTCTAAACTATAACACATATTTATAGTTTTTGGTATTTTGTCAGTGTATATATTAGTATTTATAGTGAACAATATGTACAGTTACATAACATATTTACATTTATGTTGATACAGAATGGTTACTGGTGAGGGAAAAAAAATTTGTTTATATTTACCATTAGTTACGGGTAACTGCTCGGAGCTTGACGAATTTTTGTTTTTACCCCTAATTGAAAATGATCGGCCTCTGAAAAAAAATTTTTTTCATAATTTAAGCAGTTAATAATAGTATCAATTAAAATTAATAAAACATTAAAAATAATTAAATTATTGTGCATATTTACAAATCAAAATATGTTAATTATAAAAAAAAAATTTACAAATTCCGCACAATTTTGGTGTTATGTCTATACGCGTCAGTAAATTGACAGTAAATTCTTATGTTCTGGAATTTTTAGTCATAATTATGTGACCTTGACAATATTAAAATTTTGACGGAATATATACCCATGCGAAGTTAAATTTATACAATAATGACTTTGCTAATCTATGATTTTAAATACTAAAACTATAGTATAATAAAAACGTGAATTATCAACCCTGTTCATGTTATGAATTGACAAAAATTTATATTTAGTTATAAACAATATATTATTTACTTTAAATTTTCCTTGAAGTATGCATATAATTACTACATAATGGCTATTCTGAATTTACGTTGTTTTTAAGGAAGGTAAATAAAATGATGTAACTCTTCATTCCAAATATGTTAAATTATATATTAGAATTTAATTAACTGTTCGTAATACTCCATACATTTGTAAACAAGTATTTACGCTGATTAGTGTATTCTAAACTGTTTGAAATGAAATACACATTTTCTCTTTTTGTAAACACAAGCAATACAGTGCTTTGTCATCTATATATTTCAAGTTCAGAAGACGTGTTTCGTGACGAAATAGTATATATGTGACATGCTGACGTAGATAATACATATAATAGATACTTCTGCACATACATACATTAAACGTTCACTAACCGCAATTTATAAATATGTTACTACTATAAATATCCAAGTGTAACAATTTAATTCTATTGTCAATTATTTCCGAATGAAGCTTGTATCCGATAGCAATTTGTATCGATTATTTGAGTAGACAATATACGGCAGAGTATAATACGTATGTATGCAACAATGTGTGACCTTAACTCTATAGAAAAGGAATTTTCGTATCGATTTGTTCATGCTTCAGCATCATGATCCAAAAATAAAACATTGAATCAAAATACATGGATATTATTTATTTTTAACAGACGTGCAAGTTACGCTAATTAGTTGTGGCTAATTTGCAAATCTGATGTCATCAATACGACTGGAAATATGTATGTTGTGCCGCTTCCCTTTACAGATAATATTGAACAGTGTCATACATATATATATATATATAT
>JAGJTL010000016.1:3433823-3458768 GCA_022063505.1 Calosoma granatense
AAATATTGCGATCATATTTAAAAATAAAAATATTTTGTCTGCATGAATTGCAGAATATCTTATTTACGAAGGTGTGACTGTATTGCAAAATATCACAGCGTATTTTCGTTAAGAATAATAAACTGTTTTCACGGACACCGTTTTGTTATAATCGATATGCGTAAAGGTATACTATGCATAAAAGGTTTTCTACAAAAGTATATGTTTTGACGGTCTCTGAACTTACTGACTAATGATTTTCACATGACGTCGGCATGTCTGTCAATGTGTTTTGCGTGTATGTACAAATGTTTTTAGTTCTAAATGTCAAAAACAGTAGAACATTCTAGTACAAATATTGATTGTTATAGAAAATGCAGGTAATTAGCCTACATTGATGGAATGGAAATTTACCTGAATACTTTTGTAAATGTAAATACAGAAACAGTGCATTTAAATTATAGATAATATGAATTGAATTTACTTATAGACATATTTTAGTTATATGAATACATGTAACATTAAATATACCGGGTGTACTGAGATGATGTACCTAGATAAAAATACTGATATTTTTAGCTTATGACTATAAAGACTTATTCATTTCTGAGTAATGATAGATTAGATATGTTACAAAGCTATTAGTGTCAATTATCATTTTAGTGGTATTTAGTAGTAAATTAATATGTGCATCAGAATAGAATGTACTCTGTAATTATGACTGCGCCTGTATAACGTTGTCACGTTTATATACATTTGAGAATCAACTTACAGTATTACACAACAGTGTATCAAGTCATTTTTCCCCGGTGTCATACAATCATATGATATTTACATTATACCTAAGTATGTACATAAAAAAACTGATAAACTGTATGTAATTATTTAACATATTTGCTACATGTACATTCTGTGAATTATCACACTATTTAATTATTTGTATTTCATTTTTATATCGGCTGTTTAACTAATTCTATTAAGAAAGATAGTGTCAAATTCTGAATATATATTAAATGATATACCTATTGTTTACGCTCTAATTGAAATCAAATATAAGTGTTTATTGCAAGTATATTTTATCTATTAAAACTAGCAAGATAAAATCGTATTGCTCATGTTACAAAAGTCGAAAATGTACCGTCCCGACTTAATGAAAATGTGACTAATATTGAACATTGTACTTACAGTGTACTTTTAAAATCCTTTATAGACTGAAAACTGAAACTATTCGATCGGCTCGATTTTCTTGTAATACTCCAGAATCTTAGTCTTGCATGGTTATCCTCCTCATGGAATGGATTGAGGTGTTCCGGATAATCATTTACGTTGATACTGGTACGATTGCTCCTCATGCTTTCCAGTCAATATGTTAACTATTTCTGTCACTTTACCGCAATTAAGCCACACAAATTACACTAACGAGGAAGATAGCAAACATGATTCGTCGTTTGCTAAGTGCTGAGACTGAGTTGAATTGCGTATGATATGCCGGTACGTACCCCACCATTTCGCTGTCATTGCTTATGAAACTCTAGTGTACCCCCACTTCTTCGCGCTGTCATTTGACGTAACCGCAATTCACACAATCACATACAGACACAAATACATCGAACTACATACACATCATCGTGTGTGCACTTTTCAAATGCAAGGTCGTGGAAAAAGCTAGATAAATATGGCGACATACAATAAAATACAGAGTTCACTGATTCAAATTATTATCCGATGACCAGTAGCTCTTAAACACTGCTAATATTAATGGTTATCTATTCTCGAATAATCACCATTTCAGAGTAAACTTTTTCTCGAACTTATATTTTTATTATTAGTGATGATTATTGTGTAGTGTGTTTGAGGTGTTATGTGTGCATCAGTAAATATCATTACCACTTTTAGAAAAGACTTAACAGTGAGCAAATCATTGATTTTGTTGACGTCAGATTGGTTTATTTCTGTCTGATAAATTGTTTTGCATTGCATTTGAAAGGCTTGCATATAAACTATGTCTTTTGTTTCGGTGCATACTTACTCATAATATCAGTTTCGGTTAATCAACATTTTGTACTATCTTATTCATTTTAATTATATTCAATTTCGTTAAAATTCCGAACCGAATCATAACGGTACAATATTTTATATTTTTGATGTATAATTTTCGTATTAAAAATTCATTCATAATAATTATTTTATAATTAATGAATGCTGGCGAGGGCGGAATAAGATTAGACTAGACTGAACTCCTCTGCAGAAATTCAAGGCTCTATCGAAGATATTTATAACATGCCAAAACATGTTCAGACTCTTTGGCCACTTTGACATTTCTTACTTGCATTAGCATGAACGTCATCTATGATTCAATGTGTCTTTTTAAAATTCGCCCATTTTTAAATTGGTTGTGCAGAATAATTTTCTCATAATTAGTTACATCCCAATTACTACAAACTTTAAGGCATCTTATTTTTTAGTGATAATGTTGCAATGTATAATGGGATACCTGTATTATATATATAATGATTTGTCTTGTGCAGTCAAAGTTCTTATTCATCTAACAGGGACGGGAAATGCACTAAATGTTGCATTGTGCATTGAACTTACACAATAATCCCTTTCATGTAAGCTTATACTGATGTAGATGCATCATCGTATAAAGCTTTTTCTTTTCTTAAGCAAATTGAATTGACATTGTCACTTCATTGGACGAACTGCGTACACATTATTAACCTTCTGTGTCCAAGTATGCAGTTGTAACAAGTTAATGTGTTAATGGCTCCGACTTATTCAACAATACGTTGGAAGATGAATATTTTGTTACAGTCACATTACAGCACTACACATAACGATATTCTTGTGCTAACCTTCAACAATTCTAACCCACGTTTTATATTACATTTGTCGTACTTACATACAATTAGTGCACTTCCAACTGTCTTCATTAAAATTCATAGTTTTTAACTGTTAAACCAAATAGTGAATTAGTAAATTTATGAAAGTATATTCATATAACATTGCTCTTTACATTGCATGGTCTAACATATTCTCTACAATCGTTATGATTATATTATATTGTGAGAATATAACCATCCTACTATTTTACTATTTATCTTCGTTAAACAAAAAGAATAATCAGAAGATTCTAGATCTAGATGAGTTTATTGAAGGCGTTAGGAAGCAATTCAAAGTGACAATCATACAAAGCTTCCTGGGCATGTTTAGATTTGTATAGCACATCCGCTCGAAGACAAATAATTTAACTATATAAACATCATTTAATAATAAAGTTAATCAACGTTTAATATACATATATATTCATACGAATACTGTAAATTTGTTTTTTTAACTATGTATACATAAGTTAGCGATAAATATGTGTACATTTTGTTTAATCCTAATTAGATGTTATTCAATATCATCTACGTAATGCTGGTTGCTGGTTACAGCATTTTTAGGCGAAATATTTAGAATCCAGCTTTCAATAATTTTACTTCACATTTTGTATCTTGTTCGTTGTTATAATATAATAAGTAAAATTTCATAATATGTCAATTTGTATTTTTATGTTAAGACGTCATATTCTCTTCCATTAAATACAATTAACCTGAATTTTATGATTAAACATCAAACATGACACGGCAGCTAGCGGTTCAGAAGTCAACAAACGATTTGTGTTACGATATACGTCACATGTATTGAGAGTCAGAATACGTCGGTTCTTAATCATTTGGTAGGTGGAGTGTTGTTAGTGTCAAATTGTGTGTGTGTAGATGATATGAATATTGTTGTGAGTTGTGTTAGTTGTTTGTCACTTGCACTGCGTAATAACATTGAATATTCCAAACAGCGGTAATGAATCAGATTAGTGTGAGGTTATTGATTAAAAAATGACACCACCCCCAGTTGTAACGGGGTTATCTCCAATTGAGGGCCCTCCTGGTACCAGGTTGACCATCAGAGGAGAAAATTTAGGAACTAGTCCAAAAGATCTCATAGGTAAATATGAAATAAATAGAGCAGGGATCAGTTTCATGTTATTATAATGTACAGGTCTTACAATATGTGGGTGTGACTGCTTACTGTCAGCGGAATGGAAGTCTCCGAACAAAATTATTGCTCGATCGGGGCCTGGAAAAGGAAGAGGCGATGTCATTGTGTCTACAAGAGGCGGTGGAGTTGGTACATCGACAGTACAATTTAGAGGTAATGTTTATGTCAATAACCATGAGTAGTTTATCAGCTAACCTATATGAATACTTGACAACAGGTTACCATGAAACCATTGGGCCTATGAAAGAAAGTGCAGTATGGGTTGAAGAAGCACCTCTGTTGTTAATCTGGGGGCGTAGATCTTTGTCTCCTAGTAGTTACCAGCATGAAGATCCGTTAGGTTTGTCAGTAGAGGGGAATGATAAGAAATTTCCGGAAGATGATTTACATGAACTCTTCCCACATTGTTCTGGTGATATTTCAGCAGATAATTTTTCAGCTAGTTGGTTCCTTTTAGAGAACCATCATGCGACAAGTTTCAACGATTTAAAAGCCGGGTATGTATATTTATCATGACACTTTTACAGGCAGATATTAACTTTGTGTTTGTTCGTAGTTTGACATTTCTACGAAGGAAAGTGAAAGGTCAAAAAGAAGGACAGTTATCGTTCTTAAAAGCGAATGTAGGTTCTGTTATGGATCAGATTGATACATTAAAATTATTGAAGGAGAAATTCGAAGAAGATAAACAAAAATTTGGTTCTGATTCTGTATTGAAGTTAGAGAAAGCTATAAAAGGTAACATAATTATTTTAAGTATTTGTATAACTTGTATAGAAGAATGAATGATATATTTCTTTATGATGATGTAGAATCTGTACATGAAGCAAATAAGTTATTTGAGGATGTACTGGCAAGGAGGGATCGTGCAGATGCAACTCGTAGTGCTCTGAATGTCCTAACGAGATTCCGATTTTTGTTCTGTTTACCATGTGCCATTGACCGCAATATAAAACGTGGTGACTACGACATTATAATCAACGATTACTCAAGAGTCAAGAACTTGTTCAAAAAGACTGAAGTTCCTGTAAGTATCCATGTTACTGTCACATCATAATAATATGTGGTATTCATTTGTGATTGTGATCTGTATAGATGTTCAAAAAAGCATTAGCCGAAATAGAGAAACGTGTACTGAACTTAAGATTAACGTTACACGCAAAGTTGAAACAAATGCCTGTCAGTGTGGAAGAACAAAAACGTCTAATTAGATACTTAGTGAATTTAGAAGCGGAAGGTGAACCCGCTTGGGATGCCATCTCCAGTCATTCTGACTATATTACTTTGAGGTTAAAACAGTGTTACGAGGAACACAAAGCCGCTGACAGTAGTTTAGCTGAAGAATTGGGTAATGATGTTAATTCTTTAGCTAACATTATATTACAATTATTATTGAAACAGTTGTGTTCCTAGACTCATGCCTATATCTCTAAATGTTGATTTGTTCTAGGTAAAAATAAAAATTCGTATATAAGTTCTAAATATTCGAAATATAATCCAGTGCAGGATCCACAGATAGTTGTACCACAGTCTGTCTTGTTTGTGGAAGAAGTCTGTGAAGTAATGTCAATATCGTTTCCAGACTTATGGAAACTGGGTCAAGCATACTTTTCTAGTGAGTTACAAGTCAAAGTAGAGCCAGGAAGACAAGCAGGTTTCAAAGTAAGTCAAATATCAAACTATAAACAATGAACCAGTGTTATAAATATTTTATTTCTGCAGCATATGGTACTAACACTAATGGATACATTCTGTAAAACATTACGTTCATGTCTGTTGCCTAAGACTTTGGATAAATCTGTCGACAGACAACTGTATGGAGTATGGCCTCCGTTAGACAATGATGTGATTGCTTCATGGATACCACATTGTTTGCGATATATACGTTCTACATATAGTATATTTATAAAATTAGATTTACCAGGCGAAGCGCTCGATATAATATCGGTGTTAATCTTAGATATGCGTTTGCATTGCATGTCGGTGTTGTTTAAACAAGCCATTGATCAAATCAAGACACTGGCCAAGAAAGAAGACTGGAAAATCGAGTTTTCTAGCGAACATAGTGGAATCACTCAACTGGTAGGATGTTTTAATCATTTACCATAACAGTTTCTAATTTGATTTGTGAAACTTTAATGAATTCGGTTATTAAAGCTTCTAGTTTATCGACCTGTTTACAAATTAATATATAACGAAATATACATTTACGCTTACAAAATTCTAAATACAACAATAAATTTAAAGCAAATCTATTATTTTAGCCATTGCAGTTCGAAAGAATATTGCAAGAAGTAGTGCAGTTAGTTCGAGAGTCCGTATTAGCGAGTGAACAACGAGAAGGTCCTCTGTTCGATAGTCCGGTTGCACAACGAGAATTTGAGAAACAAGTGAATGTTCTGTTACAAAGTTTCTGCAATACACTGAATAATCTAGCGTACCAGAATAAGAACGCAGACGATGATGATCATTCGTCAGCTGTGTCACAACTTATTGGTAGTCCAGCTATATACCGAGGATCTGAGAAGTCTAGTTCCATTCCTGTCTGGGAACAACGACTATTAACTACTCTGTCAAATTGTAACTATACACGTACAGTTATATTACCAAAGATTCCAGAATTGTTCTCGAAAAATGGATACCCTATGCCAACATCAGCCATTGACAATGTGCAAGCTTCGTTAGAAACATTAGACAAGTCCATACTCGAGACTTACTTGGAACAGAAAAGTGATCCACTTGTAGGAACTATTGAACCGAGTATGTATCTGGGACGATTTGACTGGGATACAAATATGAAACCGGTCAGTGTTAAACCGTACGCCAAAGAGTGTATAAACAATTTGATTGGTGTACATACCGAAGTACATAATGTGTCGCCGGCCTTAGTAGAGAAAATATTATCAGAAGTTGTAGAGATAGTGGCTGAGGAGTTATCTCGACTTATGTCTTGTGTAAAGAAGTTTAGTCCGTACGGAGTGTTGCAAGCCAGAGCGGATATACAAGCATTAGAGGAGACATTACAGTCTTACACAACGCCTAAAGCAAAGTTAGTCTACAATTAATTAGTCAGTCAATCATGTTATATGTTTTCATTTAATCGTTTTTTTATTATTTTAGAATCTTCTTTGATGAAGCATTAGATGCAATCCCGCTAGTAGAACCAAATGATATGAAGTAAGTGTGCTATAGTTTTCATATTTATATAAAATTAAATTGAAGAACTAAATATCATATACATATTAGTTAATTTTCTATTAACTCAAGAACTAGAATATTCTAATATTTTCGTCTTCTGTTTTCAGAATTATAGAAAATATATTAAAACAGTATCGAGTCAGGATGCGTCTTCAAATTTTATGTTTTCACACGAAACCTCAAAGTAATGGTCCCGTAAATTGATTGTCAAGATGTCAAGGCATACTAGAATTTACGGACACTTACAGATATTAGTAGTACAATACGTTGCTGCATATTTTAATTTGTTCCATGGAAGTGAGTCCATTGATGCTCCCAAATAGAAATTTATATTTTGTATTATTTATCAAAATCTAAACGGTAATCCTTATTAATAATTTAACTTGTAATATTTCTATGAATGTAACAGTTGTAAATATTAAATTGTATATAGTTTATATTATGTATATCATAAAAATAAATTGGTAATGAAAATTTACTAACATTAAATTGAATTTAGTTTTAATTTATATATACCGCTTATGTAAATATTACTACAGTGGCGCCATAGTAGTGTTAACGACAACTACTTCGTACGAAAAAATTTGTTGTCAGTTCATGTTTATGTTAGTTGTTGACAAAAATGCCGAAAAGACAATGTCCATTCGATTACGATTTAGTACCACAATTGAAAATACATTATGGACAAAAAGAATACGACTTAAAATCGGAAACTAACATGTCTAAAATTCACGGTAAGTTTTAAGGTTATACTTCTGTTATGTTATGATTTTCATATGTCAAAAACTTACTTTATGTTACAATGTGTATTTGTACATCACAGTTAACATATGTATATTGATATTTCAGATAAAACATTGCAAATGCTGTTTAAAGGTTCAAAACAACTATATCAGGTAAATGGCAAATCCAAAACTAAAATATCAACACTTGCGGATTCAGCTGAAATCGAAAATGAATGTAATGCAAAGGTACGTATGTAATGTTAGATTTCAGCAATGCGTTGTAATACTTTTGTAATATGTTTTTAGAATATTTCGGAATTTTGTGCCATATGTACGGATTTGAACGTTGCGGAAAATAAATGCTCCTTTTGTGATAAATGGATATGCCAATCCTGTAGTGCGGAGTGTCTGAAATGTTCTGAACAATTTTGTGTTGCACATTCAGTGAAGTTGTAAGTGATACATTTAAAATAATCGTGGAATGTATAATTATTTTGCATTTTTTTACAGGTATCGTACAGGTGATGATGAATGCGTCTGTTTGAATTGTTGTGTAGATGAGAGTTATTTAGTTAATAATTAACCTGTATTGTACTATATTACGTATTTATTACTTGTTCATGTGTATTCATATAATATTTTGTTATCTTTGAATAAATTTTGATATGACAATTTTCATAATAGTTGAAGATCTGTGTCGATAGATGGCAGTACGTGTGCTAACAATTGTTTTATGTGATGATAAGTTGGTTTGAATCTGTGCTTTCCGTAGTTTGTTCTTTCTGATCAGGGATTGCTCAAAATGGCCAAACACGTAGAGTATTTCAATTATTTTTCGTTGGCTATATATAATTTGGCCTTGCTTTCAGTTTCGAGAGGATCTGAAGTTGAATGACTGTCCGCTGGGATGGACATTCAATATATGTTTATGTTTATTTGAAGTTATATTTCAAAACAGTCGCGTTTGTGGTTAGGTTAATCAATAATATGTGCGAATAAATAAGAATGTAATATGTAGTAATCGAGTTTGTGTGATTTAACGAAGTATGAAGGGACATCTTGTAATAACCGAATGTGAAATAACTCATGACAAGCCATTCTGATTCCAGCAGCGCTGTCTTCTTCATACGTCTTATTGTACACTAGAAACACGTACGTAGCATCTTCTATATGTATATGCATATAAAATTAACGTTAATACCCTATTCATTAGGGCGGTGTGTGTGTATTGTTGCCTAACCACAGTGTGGCAGGGGGTGTCCACTTACATGTATGTACATACACTTATCTCCTATATTACATTGTTGTCTAACATACGACAATACAACAGGTGTACTATGTGTGTGTTTTACTCGAGACTTAACGCATGGCTGCTATTAATTGTCATTGTGTACATGTTACTTATGTGTTTATTATTTTATGTGATAACTCACAATTGATTTAACGATATTCGTTATCTTTTGTTTACCTGAACATATGTATTGATGGTGTACTTTCATTGTTGATATTGGCATATGGGTTCACTTTTACCTTGATATTTGGTTTGAAATTAATGTATTGTACTATGAGACTATGTTATTTAGGAACTGTTTGGAACATGTTTTACTAAAAATCTCGATTCGATTATATAATTATATCGGTAACTAAATATTCATATCGAATAAATTCCGTATTTTGTATTATTGTATTATTTGTATTGTCTTTAGCACGTGTAAATGATAGGATAAAATGGCTGGTAAATAAGACATGTGAACTGGTAGTTAAAAATTGAGTAAGATACCGCTATATTTAGGGAACGCATCTCTGGTAGTCGGTGTTTGTTTCTGTTTGTTGATACCGCGTGACCGGAAACGTGGTACTGGGCGGTTCTGTGTTCGTCGTGATCTACAGATGCTTTCAACAAATTGACTGTTGCGTGCCAGTCTACCCCTTTTCTACTGTATTATAAAGTAACATATCGATTCTCTTACGCTACTTACATGCTGTCCCGTCGTCTATCACGCTACTTATTTCTTTGACTTTAATTTAATTGTTCCCCATTATTTTAACCTTGATATTGGAGCAATGTTACACTTCAGTCTGTTAAGTGTTTAAGGTCACCTTCCCCCTCTAAATGTTCTAAGATCATTCTTGGACTCTATTCATGACATGTTGAGTTCGCCGAATTGTTTTGTCATTTTATTAAGAACAGACAAAAAAAGCCACAAGATACAAAATAATTACGGGCCTTAAGTCTTTCGGCTGGATGATTGTTTAGAACTAGGCTTACAAAAATTTTCTTAGAAACAAATCGAAACGCATAGATGCGAGGAAGTTTGAACGCCGTTTTCAATTGGGATGTAACATTCGATTTAAAATTTATGTACACTGATATTATAAACAAAAAATTTTTCTATCTCTGTAAAATTAGTCGTAGTAAATAAATGTCTCTTAATTGAATATAAGATTTTATTAAAATTTAGTGATCTGCTAATTCGACACCACTAGTTGTGTTCTAGAATATTGAAAGGCAAGCGTGAGTTTAGAATGTGGACGGCTATATAGGAATGGAACGAAGGGTGGCGGGACAGAAGTTTTAAGATTAGGACTGTCTCGGTAGAATCGGGACGTGGTAAGCCTATTTATGACCAGGCTCATGTTTGTCTCACTAGCAAATGTTCAAATGTACGAGTGAATGTATCGAATTTTAATTTTTTTTTCTCAAATAAACGGCGCACACCTACTGTAAAAAAACGGCCATTTAAATTTGATTCTTTCAAGGTAATGCATAATTAAAGCCGAAAAATCAAGCGATATATTGACCTTGAATTTTCAGTTTTTAATAGTCGCGTGGTGTGCGAGGAGGAGCGATCGGGGGAAACAAGCTAGACTGGGCCCGGTGGTGCGTACGTGCATCTATTATGTCTAGCTAGCTAGACTACCTAGCTAGCTGTCGCACACACGGAAAAGGGTGGCTCTGCTTGCTGTTGGTGTTGCCTTGTTGCTCTGTTGCTCTGTTACTATTCTAAGTACAACAACTACAACTAATCATCTAGTCCAGAGCATTACTAACTAGTGTATGTGCGTGCGCCGATTATATTACGTCCGTTTCTCAGTGTTTAGTTCGTGTGTGATTCTGTGCATTTAGAAGTTCTGCAGTGGTGGTGTTTTTATGAACAATACAACACATCTAATGTATATAAGTACCGGTAACAAATAACAACGTAGTCATAATAGTATCAGTTTTATAAGAGAGTAGTTTCGTGTGTTGATATACATATATTTGGTAGCTGTATATCCACACAACCCACTGTCTGCAGCTTAATAATACACGCACCCTCGCGTCTCGCATTTGTGCCCCCGGGCGCCTCAACGTTGCGTGTACCACTGCTCCGTTTGTTTTCATGTGAGGGTGTGGAAGTGATATGTAACGTTTCTACTCGACTGTAGAATCTATACCGCGTGGACATATTACCGAGTCGGACACAAGTATGTCACATTGCACATGCATGTAAGTCTTTCCTTTGTTTTATCCCTTATAAGATTCTTATAGTTTACATATGTTGTCACATGTAGATTGTAGATATTTATACCGCAAGTATTTATTATCAACACATTGAACACATGCTTGGACTTCTGCCGTATACTTTTGTTATTTTATTCAATAAAATATCGTACTGTTTCATTATTTTCCACTAAATTATTATGTCTGTACACATATAAATTTAAGAGTAAATTATTATTTTAGCAAATCATGAAATGTTATTAAATTAATTATAAATATATCCGGTAGTTATGTTATGTAATCATATACCATCATAGTATTCTGATCATAGAACGTAATATATTTGCTGAATAAAAAAAATTGCTTGGTTTGTTGCACAATGTATATTTTTATAATGAATTGTAAAGGCCACCTGTACAGTGATGTGTATAAAATGGCATTCACTGAATTAGGTATGTTGTGAAATATGATTTATAGTTTCTATAGTCTGTCTTGTATATTTTAGTGTCGTAAAAGTGGTTTTGTACATTTGAAAGCAAAAGTTAGTTTGTCTATTTCAATGTGTGTTCTACACACGAATTTATTCATATACAAATTAAATTCTTCAGTAGATTAGTAAAAAAATAAGTTGACAGGATACAATTTTCTGAAAATAATATTGAAACACTTTTGTTAATTTATTCGTATTTAATTTGTTTTTATTTTCATTATTGTTTGTGACAGTTTCTTGGAATAGTTTACTTGTTAAATGTAAAAATATTTAATATTTTATCAAATTAATATTGTGAAAAAAATACTTTTAATCTCAACGTGCAGATTATTGTTTTCTCGTGACTTGTATATTCTTGAAATTATTGTATTTATATATTAATCTTCTCTGCTTCATTAATTACAGATTAGTTAGTTACATAAAAGTCTAACGATATTTTAGGCTGGGAGAAATTTCGTAGGTTTTGTTGATATCTTACAAGAGAAATATATAATGCCAGTGATATTACATAATTACATATTTACTGTGTTTGCTTTGAAAGTAGGCAGAGGATGCCTTCTAAGTGGTTGATTTACGTGACCCTTTATTAAGAACTCGTTCCGTTGACTTCTCAAATTATTTACTCATGTCGCCAAGAATTTACATTACTGTATTTTTCTTCTTAGTAATTTAGACGCTATTTAATATTACATTGTGATGTAATATTTTCATTTAATTTAATTAAATCTTATACCGCTCCTAATATATATTTAGATTATTTGTTACGAATAAAGTAAATTATAAATTGCTTGTTTTCATTTCATTTAGATTTTGGTACAATATAGACAGTTGTTTATTTTATATGAGATTTTAATCTAAATTTTAATTAACCTGAATGAATTTATAAATATTCAAATGTGTAGGTTCCCCGGTTAATTTTTCCGTCGCCGCCTATGAAACATGTATGTATGTCACAAGTGGTTTTTTAAATTAAATATTGAAAATTATGAAATCGAAATCTAGTTTGGCATGATCGCTACGCATATGTGTTTAATATAAATCGATTTTCAGTGGATATGAAACATGTGTATGTATTTACGTATATGCAAAGTCATACTTTTGCGTTTCTGATTCTTCGAAACAATGCCATTATTGGAAATTTTGATAAATGAAGCAAAATATATTTACTGATATTCTGATTCTCTCCGCGTTAAGTATCAGAATATGAAACTGAAGTTGAAGTATATATTTGTGTTAAGTAATCCATTGTATATGTGTTGCTATTATGGAACTGTTATGGAATAGCCTCGCTGCATATATTCATAATAATATTCTTGCAATTGCAATGCTATTCTTGTTTGTGTCTATATTAAAAGATACTAGCGCGATGTTAAGAATAAAAATCTACTTTTAGCACTGCTTGCGAGAGAAGCGGGTCATGGAACACTACATATGTAAATACTGAGTTCTCAGTAAAATCTTAATGTCGTTATGGGATCACGTGCATTCACATAGTTTCATTCCTATATCCCCACGTCTATGCGTTCGAATAAAAACAAGTGTTGTTCAGATCAGTTGTGAATAAGAAAAATTAATACCTCGTTAAAATTAATCAAAACCAATAAATATAATCGGACTTTTATGGTATATAGTTCATTTAATTTTTTAATTAAAAAAAATTGACATAAAAAATTTTAATAATTTTTTTTTTNNTCCCACATTTTTTGAAATCAGAAAATGTTCTTTTTATGTTCTACGCATATTTGTCGGTTAATTTCAAGAAGTTTATTAAAAAATCATATTGTGTTATAGAAGTATAATTGAATTTTGACGTTTTATAACTTTAGCAATTTATTTGCTTGGTAAAGGTGTATTGTTATGAAAATAAAATTAGATTTGTAGCGTATGCGGTAAGTTTATGAGTTGCACCTGCACATGTGAACATGGCACCATTCGATCTAGTTATATACAGTGGCGTAGACAAAGTAGGGGATGAAAAGACGCTTATGTAACCATTTATATATGAAGAAAAATTAAAACAAACTAAATAATAACACTTTCAATATGTTTTATTTCTGATTATTGACGTAATATGAATTATTTGAATTTATAAAATCATATTAGGTGAATACAGATACAGTCTTATTCTTCTAACAAAGCTATGACTTATATTTGTCTCGTATTTAGTCACAGGTCAGAATTAGATTGTATGTTGTGGCTGCAGTGCTATTCGTCAATGAATTGCACGTGGCGTTCAGTGTCTCAGTTTACTTCGATTTTCATTAACGAACACGTGCTCAGACGGCCGGGGCAAGTCGCCCGATGTCCCAACCCGCGGTGCCACACTGCACCACTCGCTATAGCGCGCGTGCGGTGTTCCACACTTGCCAATGAGTGAAAGTTGACTGGCCCTAGAGTAGGTTAAACAGTGGCGTATCACACATTCA
Organism: Calosoma granatense; assembly: GCA_022063505.1. Taxonomy (NCBI): domain Eukaryota; kingdom Metazoa; phylum Arthropoda; class Insecta; order Coleoptera; family Carabidae; genus Calosoma; species Calosoma granatense. The sequence goes on from JAGJTL010000016.1 coordinate 3,448,167, forward strand.
TTTCATCTAAACTAATACACCATATGTATGGTTTATAAACTAGTTGTTTGTTTTACAATACTTCATTTATATTCATTTCCATTTAAATGATTCAATTATAGTACACCGATTTCAAGCACAAAGAAAACAAACTGTATTCTCATTGACTTGTATCAACCTGTTTACATTAGATTGAATAATATGTTTATATGAATATTCTGCAAGTTAGGTACAGTAAAGGTTAGCCTAGTCTGTTAGTAAGATGTGTGGAGAGTATTGTCTGAGCTATAAGATCAAAATAGTCTTGATATTAAACTGAAACATTTGAATGCGCAATTATAAAACTGGACAATAGATTTCTATATATAAATGTTCATTTGAAATTCTGTTAGTGATTATAGTTTTTAATTATATTTTTAAATATTGTTGTTGGCAATGTGCTGACTCATAGGAATTACCATTTTTTCAAATTTTTTATAATATTTTTCGTATTTTAATGTGATATATAATTACATTGCATCAGGTTCTGTAATTTTGGTATAATTGAATGACGTAGCTAACAAAATAATAATTGTTTTTTTGTTGTTGTCTGAATTATGAAATGCTTAGCACACTTTTGTATATTCCCAGCGAATTTTCTTTCTAACTCGCCGTCTGTTTTCCATAAATGTTTTTATTCATTTACAAAATCCGGGTTTCCCTATATATGTATATTCAATAAATAATTATAACAGACTCTGTGTCTGTGATTTATTTTTAATGAAAGTAAATTTAACTTACTTACCGGTTAATTAATCTAAATGAAACGCAATGAAATAATTACACAGCTAATATGATTTTCTGTTATTCATATTGTAAATACTGGAGATATCAAGTAAAATTATTACTGATTTCCAATTATTTACTTTCAGTTTGAAAAGTGAAAAGTCTGATTTTCTATTGACGAGTGCAAGTGCCCCCGTTGTTGACGAGTCACCAGTGGTAGAAGAGCACGACCGATCACGAACACTTGACCTAGCATCTTGGTTGGTTATGTTGTTGCGGGATTTGCCGTTTATTTCTTTTAAACGGTAACCGGTTGGCTGTAGAAAAATTTCTTTGCAATGGATGTTATCACAGTGTTTCGTAAAAGATACGAATAAATATATATGAACACAGTCACACGGCATCAATCTATATGTAGGTGACTAACACATAATTACTGCAGAAGAAAGTAGAGCAGGCTATATTTTGTCACCGTGATTTTATCTTAATGTGGCAATTTTATTCGAAACATAGATTTCAAGTCATATCTTATTACTTCCGGTCCTATGATATGTACATATATCTACTTGTCTATGCATGTTACTCTGAATAATTTTTTATATTGATAATATATGTATATAATTTCGTAGGTCCTGTAGGTCCTGAACTTGTAAAATTATTAACTTGAAATGCATGGAATCATACTTGATATAAAACATGACTTTCATTCCCTCATTGCCAAGTGTATAACATGTAGCAGATGTTTCGGAATTAAAGTAAACGAATCGTTATATCAATAAATTGATCACCTTGTATTTCTGTATGTACAGAGTAGGATTCAGGTTTCGATACAGTACACAATATCATTAAATTTTAGACAATTATTTGACAATGTTGTGACTCACATTTCGGTAATAATTTATTTTGTATGATGCTCTCGTCATAATTGTGTATAACTTATTACTATTATGTGTAATAGAAAAGTTAATTTGTGAACAAACTGTCTCTAAATGAGCCTACCTACATGACAAATCTAGTACACATTCATGTCACTGTATAACTTGACCGTACATAAATAAAATAATCACACAAATAATCGGGGCTGTTATGAACAGGTGCACCCATATTCATAGGAAAAATGCAATTTACGTTATGGATAACTATGGTGGTCTATTCTATTGTATGCTGGCAGTAGTGAATTTTTATGGCCTTGGGCAAAAAAGTTCAAGGTTACTCGAAAATGCTACACCATTTATATTTGAGCAGATGTATATTTGGATGTAATGAAAAATTACACTACTCCCTTGAAACTTATTTTGCTAAATTCTAAATAGACTATGTAGTGTTATTATATTTTCTAATTTCAATATTTTATTATTTTTTTGTTTTTTGCAGATAGAAATGTTAGACAAACTGACAAGAGTGTACTCTGACCTCTGTTCAGTTTCTGTAATCGTTGCATTGCGTGAATCGTTAAACATCTTGTAAGGTAAGCATGTATGTACTAGTCAATATTTACTCATGATAAGATACTAACATATCGCAAAAAGGTTTCCAGTATTTCTTCTCGATATAAAACTTTTTTTTCTACAGAAATATTCTACGATCTTACAATATAATTGTGGGTGAATTTCACTTTAGTATCATGTATAAAATTTGTACGAAAATATTCTTAATATTGCTTTGAAATTATTAATACTTAAACTAATTGATTTTCTTATAAGAACTATTATTGGCAGTGGTATTAGTACTATGTTCCATTCAATATTCATAAATTATTAGAAAATAAAATATTTATACAAGATATACGGCATTGTATGATTGCATTTGGCACGTTCTCAATACAATTAAGATAAATTTGAGTGCGTGTGGTACGCTGTATGACGCGATACTTGCGCTTTCTAACACTTGTGACATATGCACGTACATTAGGTACATTTGTATGTACAGCTATATGTTATATGCATGCATACGTACATGTACAGCCAGTTCATATGCACATTGTGAGTGCAACATACAGGTTGATTCCGGTCCGTTATCATTGTCCTGTTGTAGTATTGTCGTCATAACTGGTAACTGTTTCTTGCATAAGAACACTACCGTAGCGAATGTATTGCGTTTTTAATGACCATATTAAAATATTTTAATTTCAGACTTGCTAAGTTTCTGTAAATTATTGAATTGTTTAATACTTTTACTGATCTACTAGTAAGTACTTGTTTGAATTTGTCAGTTGATAAGTTCATCTGTACGAGGGGCACATTATAAAAGATAAAAAGAATACAGGATAGGATAGTGTAAGAAATATATGTGTTAGACAGAGCAACTTACTTATTGTAATTGACAAATACCTTAATTTTACAAGACTATAAGCATCGATCCTTTCACAAATGCAGTAAGAAAGTAAAGGTTGTCATTTAAAACAAAACCAAGGACGCCATAGGTCAAAAAACATGACGAAATACATTTTTTTAGTACGCCTTCAGTTGGCTTAAAATATCAGTACAAACTTATTTTAGAATTTTTCTTTTTGTAAAATTATGATTTACGCTAAAATGGAACAGGTTTCATATTTTTGTCAATATCTATATAGTCATGTCTTTCATAGAGAAATAAATGTACAAATAAATGTTTATTTTCGTCAATACATGATTGTGTAAGGGTAAGAAGAACTTGAACTTGAAAGTGAAAATGTGATGTGCTACAAAGCGTAACATTTTTTCAATGTAAACTCTTTATTAATGAGCCAACTAAAACTCATTAACTATATACCTATATGAACTGAAGCGCGTAGTGATGTTCTTAGAAATAGTTGCATATTATTGTACATAACTAAATATAGTTTTACTAAACTTTTGTTGTCTACAAACACGACGACGGAATATCGAAATATTGTTTATGTATATCTATCTGTCGTGTTTGTTATTGTATGACGCATGCGCGCAACTGAACATTATATGTCTTTTAGTTTTGGGAGTTGTTTATTTAAAACTAGCTGGCATTCATTATGAGTTTTCAAGAGACAACGACCTGGGAAATACCTTACAAACAGACACTCCTCTACCTCATCTCGTATAGTATTTATACTTGACTTAACCTCAATTTGTACTTTTAGTCTTCATAAAATTATATTGCGCGTTCACATGTACATACCACATTAACTACACACAGATATATGTGTATACGGACATTTGGTTAAAAATCATTAATTAACCGGCGATAAAAAAATAAACTAGAATAGTATATTGAATTAGAGATATATATGTGTGTGTGTACGATACAATGGAAATATGTTATACCTTGTATATCTAAATATCTTGACATACAAGGACTCACATCTAACCGGAACTCGTAAATGGTATGAACCATTGAACCGGAGTTTAACCAGAAATTTATAATAAATGTAAAGGCCAATTGTCCAAACCAAAGCATCAACTGTGAATCGATTAAAACCGGTTTTTCCATATGTGCTTTCCCTTTCTTGACAAATGTTGCGTTTCCTATCCAGAAACCACGCCCACTCTGTTATCCCATGCAGTAGCAGTTCATTTTGATTTTGTAAATTATACTATACGTATTATTACATTCAGAATTATTTTCTTCTTACGCCAAAATTGTCATAAATTTTTTCCAAAATCAAAAAAATCACAAATTGCCTCGTGAATTTGAAGTAACTTTATTTCCTATTTCTTTTCTAGATATATTTTTTTAAATATATTAATTTTAGATTCCATTTTTTCCGGATTGGTGCTCGAGTATGGAAGAACTTTTGGTAATAGTATATGTTCAGTGAATTGTTAGTATGTGTTCAGATTGAGTCAGTATTGTTCCAAGGTTTATTTAGGCTATTATTGACATTGTATTCGGATGTAAATATACATGTGTACGTACATATGTATGTAAGTGTGTTTTGATGAAGCCACGTGCCACACCGGAGTTTTGCCTGTGTTCCAGTTTGCTATTCGCAAGGTGGACATGACACGATATTGTGCGCGAAAGTTTTAGGTGTTACTTGTGTTAGTATTTGAAAGTTCTTTCTGCTATTATTTGAAATGCAAATTTCGTACGTTTCACAGCGAATATTTGCGAATTTAGAATATAAAAATCGAAATTTCCAATTTCTCACTTAGTGTCCTGAATGAAATAAATTCAATTATTCTCCAATGTAACGTACGGTGTCCGCGATCAGTCTAATACGAGACCAAATGATTAGAATTTATTCCAAAAAATAATTGTCTGACACTCGCTGTCATATTCGTTATGTATGTAATGCATTCATTCATTGTTTGTTTGTTGGTTAAGTAATTATAGATATTCCTAATTGATGATATACATGCATATATAGTAATACTTTTATTCTAATTTCTGAGAATTCTTATACTGTTAGCGTCATTACATAACATGACTATGTTTTACGCGGGAAACACTGAATTCAGTAACTCATTTGTTTTCCAAATGATCTGTTATTTTCCAAATCGAGATCGAATGTATTTATGCGTATGGTTGATTTACGTCGCATTGAAATATTCAATCACATTCGAATGCATCGCCTTGATATCTAACATTAGCTTTTCAAATGTGCTTCTCTATTCGGTGTTGTTGCGTTAACCAGTAGATTGAAGCTGTCTGTAGTACTATTTCAGTACCAACCTCGGGCCTGTACACGTTCATCAAACATCCGTCTTCTTTACTTAGGCATTCACTACTACTGTACAGGGTGAGTACTAATCTCTTGACTAGTTTATACTTTTTCATTTAACCACTGTTTCTTAATAGTGACGAAATTACACTCACATAACGTGTATTTTTCTCCATACTGTTTTCATTTTAATATAATAGTAATAATTTCTTTGCATAATCTAAATGTTAGATAAATACTACTAAAATTTTAGAAGTTTTTTAAGAAGATCATTTTGAGTAATGATGTAGGCATACATAGCAAAATTTTAAGATTATATTGAAAAATTTGAAAAACTGACAATGTCATGTTTCAGTTTACTGATGATTAATTTATCTTTCAGTCACATTTTTTCTAAAAAATGTTTCTGGATCCATGATATTAATTAATATACCAAAATTTCCATAATATTTTGCAATGCGTCATAATAAACTAGTTTTTTTTTCTATTAAAAATTGTATGTATTAAATTCAGTTACACGTTTATAAAAATTTCAGTTAAATGGTAGATAGATTCAATTTTCCACAATAAGGCTTCAATTCAATTTCGTGTAAGAAGCCACATTGACGATTCATATTCCGTTTAGTTCATATTTGGCCTTACTCGTTGTGCAGGATACAAAGTGATGGAAATAAATCACATTCGTCAACTGTATATTTCGAAGAAAAATTTTGTAATCAGTTCGTCCTCTATTTCCTCAAAATCTCGTTATCATGTCGGCTGTCAGGATGTGTGCTCCTCGTTTTTCTATAAACATTTTTAATAATTATCTCTGTATGTTATTTTTTCTTTTCGTTTCTGTAATGTATCCTGCTTTATGCGGCCTCTTTTATATGTTATCTTCGTAATATTCCAATATTCAATTCATTTATCAGTTTTCCCATCTTTTTGTAAAGAAAAAAATACGCTCGTTTCATGCGAAAATAATATTGACTGTGGCATGAAAAACTGATATTTTCAATGTTGCTTGCTTTTGAAAGTTCAGAATCTAGACCAGGGCTTCCCAACCTTTTCAGAGTTATTATATATAGAAACCCTTAGACTATTTTCAACATCAAGCATGACAATAGAATATATGAAATTTTAGTTTTTTTATGTTTTTTTATACAATAAAAACAGGTTGTTATTAAAAAATATCGAGGCCGCTCCAGGTCAAAATCCATAACAAAATAAAAATTTACAAGTTAGCCCTCAGTTGGATTAAACATTTTTTTTTGTATAAATTTATTATTTCGAGCGGGTTCCATTGTGACATTTATTGGTGGATTATGAATAAATTGACTTGTTTTATGAAGTAGAAGTTAAAAATACATTACCTATATTCTGTAATTGGAACTTTCTTTTCTAAAATTAGGATTAATGTTATTTCAAATGAAATATGTAATCAATAGAAATGTTACATGTCAATTAATGGGACTATTTCCGATAACCAATGGTAACAAATAGTTTTCAAATTTGTTTAAGCAATAAAATAGCTATAGGGGCAGACTGTTATTGCATAGCAGTCAGTGTACATGCTATTTTTATATATGCAAATATTTACATACACGAATGTTTTTATACAGAAAAACTTTTAGAATTAAAACTCTATAAAATATTGTGAAAATATCTACAAATACTAAGAATAATGATTAACGACAGTCAAATTACATTACAGTAGTTATTAGTTATATAATTAAACTCTCTGTACTAAATATGATTCATAGGTGTTTAGATATGAGCAGAGGATTAGCTTTATAAAGAAAGTACGCATGTGTCAGGATAATAAATAGAATAATCGTAGTCCTATAACTTTCCCATCTCTAACACATGAAACACACATGTATATATCAAGACTGAATACATAAGTAACCTGAATGCGCAAAATAAATATCTCTTTTCTGCAAATAGGACACGACGCGTCAGAAGACGTTTATGCATTCCGTGTGAGTACTTGCGCATCCGAATTTATACATACATATTTGCCGTAGTCTTTTCTCAAAAGTAACCAGCACTAGGTGGTTGAATGGAGAGTGAGTGACACATATGTATGTACATTGTCTCAGTGTATATTTGCAACAGCAGCAACACCTGATTTCATCCGTGTCCTGTAAGTCGATCAGCTGTTCATGTTCGACAGGCAGTTGTAGCGTTTCAGTTTTGACTGTCGCGATCGCATCACCATCCGCGAGCAAACAAGCCCGCGGCCGTTGAGAGAGAAAGCAATCGCGCCGTGTAGTGACTGAATGCTCTTCTGTCGACCGGCTGAACCGATCGGGTTAGTCTTATTTCAGTACGCGTTGAGGTTGCGCTTCGTACCGCTCGCTCGCTCTTGCCAGCCTAACGCAAGCGGACACTCCGTCTCGCAACGTGTGCGCAATTCCTCTGTGTAATTTATTCTTTTACCTCATCATAACAATCATATAAGATAGATACTCTCCTGTTCTCTGTTGAATCATAATATACACGGAGAATATAGATAGGTTGAGTGATTGATGCAGATCGCTTGTGAGTAGATTGAGTGATGGTGCCGGAATGAGAAGTGCCATTGACTGATGCTTTAGTGAGTGACATTACCACGTGAAGATAGATAGTATTACGGTGAGTTTGATTTTTCTCTACTGGACTGACTTGTTCACTTCCACTGAATCAACAACTTGTATTTTTCTCCCCTGTTTACCACTCGATATGTTAATCAATTAACTTCTCCTTTTACATTCTTCCTTTCTCCTTTATGACTCTCACTCTTTCCGCTTTCGTGCACGTATTCATTGATGTTTTCGTTCGTTGTACAGTATGTTCCGTTATTCGCGTCAGTGCCGGCATTTCGTAATCTTAAATTCGCATAGCGTACACCATACAAACAGTTCATTTGCAAATGTTGACTTCACTGCGCATTCACTATACTTCCATCTTTATATACTTTATTTCTTCGTGGAAGACAATCGAACAGACAGACAGTTCATAGCGAGTTGCACAACTAAAGTAAATAAAATTACCCTTCTGTTACCATTAATTTACTTGCAATCAAAGTAGATGTATCAGCAAAATGTATTTCATTCAATTGTTAGGTATTTGTAAAAACATAAGTTACAGGTATTTACATAACACTAAACTATGTAATTAAAAAAAACATTTAATGTGTTTACGCGTATTAATTAATTCCTGTAAACTAATTTTATTGGAATGTTAACTAAATGTAACATAAATTAACATTACGAAAAGATATGTAGATATATGTATATTATAAAAATTCACATGTACGAAAAACACATTATAGTAAGAAATTGATGAATTTTGTTCTCATATATTTGCTTATAAATTTGTCATAGTTCTTTATATAAGCCGATGGTTTTTAATAGATAATAAATAAAAATCATAATTATAAAATGAAAAAGTAATTTAGTATTGGAATGAAATTAGACATGCAGAATTCTCCACTATTCAGTTTCGCAGTGAAATGAATATAGTTCAGCGTAGTAGTATCTAAGACGATAGTAGAAATTACATGATAGATTGAGGTTAGGATCGCTTTAAGTTAACTTTAATTTTAGTAAAAACAAATGACGAGATGGTGTCACGATGTTATCACTGTAGTTCATCGGTCGATCTCCGGTCTCTTGTGTGTTCTTTTTATTTCAATATCAAACAGTATAAGAGCGAAAGAGAACAATATATATATATGTAGTGTATGTATGAATGTCTTATGGATATGATAGGGTTAGAAAGCAAGGAATCAGTTTTTAAAATCTTCAATTTAGTGTAATAATATTATGTATGGCATAAAGTTACACCTATCATAAAACAGTAATCTCTTTATGCACACTATATGTATTTTATCGAACGTACACAAGGATGCTCAACAGGTAAATACCCCCTCCTACCGGTTGTAACAACCAATCACATTCAAGTACATGTTACTTAGTGGAACTGTCAAATTATACTACTATAACTATCAGTCAGTATAAGTTTTAAACATTTAGATATTTAAAAAAATGAAATATCAATCTGTTTAAGATAATATTAATAAATAAATAATATTTTCATTACATATAGTGCACTAAAATTTTATCAACTCTGCAATAGTGCAGTAAGAAAAGTAATCGAATTTTTACCGACCATAGCAACAGAATTATTAATTTCATGCATACAATAAGTTTTATTACCCATAGCCAATTTTCTATTTATGTGATTTACTATATTGAATTACAATTGTTATGAAATTAAAACTGGATTAACGTGCTTGTATAAACGTGTTCACATACAAGAAAAACATAAAGATCATAAAATTTTTATTGCAGAAATTACTGTAAAACTTTATTAGATTATGATTCTTATTTATATGTGTGACAGATTAGCATTTGATTCATTTCGCCCAATTTTTTTTTTCGATTATAAAAAATAATTGAAATTTTAATTCGTATGTAATCCAATTAAGTTGAAATTAAGTGTAAATAATTTTTTCGTCATACTTATTTCACAGTTTAACAATTTAATTATTCGTTTCAGATAATGCCTATACAGAAAAGTAGTTATATAATTGAAACTGCATATGTCAGAAAAATGGATTTCAAAATTCTTATGAAATAATATGTGTAAAAGAAATAAAAAGAGATGTCATAAGATATTGTTAAGGTTCGACCCTGTGTATGTGTGTGTGTTTTTTTTATTTTGGCAGTAAAATACCTGGCTGCTGATGTTATCGACTTTACGTTTCCTGGAAAACATTTCTAATTGTGTCCAAGCTTGCATGTTGAAAAATCCAGGCGTCATAACAGCGCAGTTTTACTTTTTCTCACGACTGTTCTGAATACTTGTCAACAATAGTTTACATAAATGACGCAGGTACAGCTGTTGTCAAAAGTTTACAAATGCACCCGAAATGCAAAAGAATTTATGCATGTACATTAACCTACATGCTATCATAATATATATATATATATAGTCTGGGATACATTCTTGAACGGCACATTCAAGAATGTATTTACCCTCATAATACTTTCTGTACTAATGTTGTAGTTTTTATCAAGCTGATCTTGCTTTGAGCAGATCAGGACAGGTTCCTCTTCAGATATTTTCAACTAATCGACATCCTGTCGAATGTATTATTTACAAAGATGGCACGAAATTAATTTTTCGTATTATGCTATTTCCATTGTTGCTATGCAGTACATAATAATCATCAGATACAAATAAATTATATATTAATATTAAATAAAAGT
>JAGJTL010000016.1:3458779-3473623 GCA_022063505.1 Calosoma granatense
CGAATGACAAAGAATATTACCGAATATAAAAAATAAATAAATGTTGAAAAAGAAATTAGTCTGCATTTCTGTTGTTACGTCGAATTTCGAATTACTTGATTGTATCTGTTTACGTAGTCCTTGATTTCACTAAATAGAGCATAAAATTGACTATTTGAATAACGCTCTTTTTTGTATTAACGTACGTCAATCAACATGAATTATGTTTTCCTTAAAAGGAAAATTTATTTTCATGTTGTAAATATTGGATGAGGATCATCATTTTTTTAAAAATGTATCTTAATTAATATTAATATTATTTGTAAATTAGCATGTGAGGAAATGATAGTATAATTATCGAATTATCGGGTTTTCATGCAGATATTTGAAATCTATTCACTATTTTCGCTTCCGCACATACAAAATCCGCATCTGAAATGCTTTTGCTTTAAAAAATATTTCTAAGATTCTTGAGTAAGTTCAAAACACTAAGTAAGGACGTGTTGTTAAACCTTTTTATTACTTATATGGACAGTGTCCAAATAAACATTTTCAGATTATGCATATAATACCCAATAACTGCATCTGTACATGTTGTATCCGCATCCGTTAGGAAATTAAAATTACTAGAATCCGCCAATATGCTGATCTCATCTATGTAATCTAATCAATTATATTTTTCACTAACTGAAATGAATGACTCATATTTTAAAATAAATTGTTTAATTATCCATTACAATGTAAATCTTGTACAAATAATATTCTGTAGACACATATGCACACAACATGAAAAATTAGGGTGTACAACGAAGAAGTTTAGTTGTGTACTTGTTAATTTGGCTCGTTGATTTAATTATCTAGCAGACTGCGCTGCATAAACGGTCGCATTAATGTATATTATTTCAATTTAGTTTCATACTTCAGTTGTCTGCATAGATTATTAAACTATTGCGTACATTTATTCTTTTGAACCAGTTCTAATTGATAAATTTCAAACTACAAATCAGTCTGAAGTGAAATATGTGTATGTTTTCATTTAGTATGAATTGCTCTAAGTAGTACTGTATAAAAAGTTTTAAATCTGCATTATTTTCTGATTACTAGACATTGAACTTGACTTTTATCGATGTTTGACAATTTCAAGCAATGAAATAACTAATTTTTGTAAGTATTATGAAAATATAGCAGGAAGATTGTTGGTTGTGACAAAAGTGTGTTGGATGCGCGTTCCGTCAGGCAATTATATTTGTGAATCTTGTCCGACAACTTCTCAAAAGATATTCAGACTTTCACTTAAGTAATTACTGCGTTTTTTTACGAAGAACTAAAATCACAATTAAGTGAACCAGGTCATAGATATTTTGTCGCCGTTTGATTTCGGTAACTTATTTAAAAAAAATAAATAAAAAATTTGAATAGGACAGTAGAAAATGTCTAAAGTTGTTATTCAATGGCCATGCATAATGCATATGTATCTACGTATAATATTATATTTGGTTTAATTTATTAAATACAAATCCACAGTATACTCTAAGCATCTAATTTAAGTAGCACTAAAAACACAAAGGTATGAAAATTTCACAGTATTATGTATGTTTGCCAGGGTCAAACGAGCTTTACTAGAAAATCATATATTATCAATACAACTCCATGAAACAGAGATTAGAATGAGACTAAAAATCCAATTATTTCACGTAATATTTAGGTGTAAAAATATATTATTTTTTAGATAACCCTGTACCTTGACCATTAATTTGCGAAGTTCTTCTGAAGAGTATATAACGAATATAATTTAATATTATTATGGCACATTTCACTATGTACCGGAATTTTCCGGATAAAATTCCGGTACGCAAGTATCTTGAAATCACCACTGCACAGTTCTGTTTGAATGATTTATTTATTAATGTTGCACTTTTCTTGCACATACCTGTTTGTATATTGCTTACATTTTGAGATATTTTTATATATCGGCATTGAACTTATTCACGTATGGCTGTGTTTACATGTTCAGTACAACAGAGATATGAACAGAGCAGCAAAATAAAAAACGGATGATGATTTCTCATTGGTAGATGAAGAGGATGGAGCATATGCCATGGACTATGTTCATCGTTGTCTCGTTTATGTAACCTTTGTGTTGAAGAACTGATTTGAAAAATAAACATTACTGTTTGATATGGCTATGCTCCGGACAAAAAGTGATTACAGTTCCTTCGATGCCAAGTTAACATATACGTGTCAACTCGGGTCACAATTAACACTTTAGATTACACTTAAGTTTTTTTCTTTCTTTCTCAAAAACTATACAGTTATTTAAATAAAATACCATGCTAACTTATTGGTAAATGTATTTTTCATTAGTTTACTATATATATATATTGATTTAGTATTTTCCTACCCGGAAGCGATTGAATTAGGTGTAACTGAATTGTTTAAATATGGATCTTGGCATATCAACCATAAATGGTAAAAGTATATTTGACTTATCATACGACGAGCGTTGTATATTAGCAGCAACAATCAGTAAAAGAAATGAATATCAACTTTTGAATAATGATACGAAACGAAAATGTAAGTAATCGTTTTGTTGTTGTTTATTAACATAACATGAACTAGAATTTAATTAAATGTAAGTTCTTTCTTTACATCAATAAATTTACTCTTTTAATAATAAATACAAATGTAATGTTTTACCAAATGACAAAAATATTTTAGTAAGGATATCTAAGAAAATTATACAAAAATTATCCTTTAAATTAGATCTTCCTACGAGTAGCTTTAATTCAATAAAAATTATATAGAATAATAAAAATTATGGTACATATGTTACAATATATAGTAGTATTAATTTGTATTATTCTATTTTATAACAACTTACCACGAATTTAATGGAATATTTTCGGAAAATATAACTTTACATAATTTAAATGTTAACTGCCAAAGTCACAAGTGACAGCTGTCAATGTCAACTTAATTATTATTAATTGTTTATTTTTAAAAATTAATTGTTACCCAGGGTTGGCTGTCGTCTGATTTGACGTGTCGGTATGTTGTCACGTACATACTTTCAATAATAATTGATTATTATGCTGCGAACAAATAATTATAACCAGCGTTTTTAATCTTAAAATATATTTACCTTTTGAAATTATTAATTTCCAAATTTATTTAGCCAAGAAATACTCTTGTTAACTATTGACGAAATACGTGAATAATTCTTTGGTGAAGATTTATTTTCAATGAAATTGAATTCTGTGTAATTCTAAATAATAATATTGTTTTGCACATGTTAACAAATATTCGAGGAATTGCTTTATCCGTACGATTTGTAACAGTAAATGTATGTCTGATTTATGTTATAAAAATAAATTGTGATGACCTGCTGTATCACGTTCGTTGCAGACACAGGGCTTTTGTTTTATTTTAATTAAAATATCAATTTGTTTTTTCGAGAAATCAACGAGCAGATTGCTATTTTTAAAGATGAAATAGTTAAAATGTGTAGTCTTTGTTTACAAAAATAATTGTATCATTGTTGATATTGCAGTAAAGTGATAAAAAAAAACTGTTTAATGTATAAGAGACAAAATGTAAATGATGTTGCATATCCTTGCTCCATAACATTGTCTGGTGCCATGCAATTATGATTAACTGGAACTGGAGCAAAATTACACTTCTGGAATTTTTTGCAATGAACTCTAGTTGTTTAATTCTTGACAAGTAGAAGGTTTTACTAATGAAAGTTAAGATAAGAATGCTATATATGTATTAAGTGCGTAATATTATGAAAATACAATTGCATAATATTCTTCGAATTGTTACACCTTTCTTTACCTTACCCTACCCATATGCTAATCGGCCGTCATGTATGCAAATGTTATCAGTATACGAATAATTATAGATTGCTATTCAAATAAAAATGAATCAATAAACGGAATGTTTGTTTAGTAAAATATTTCAAACTGCTTTTATTTTTATTCAATGTCTGTAAAATATAACTAGTTTTACATATTTAACACTTTGACTGCCGAGCCGATTTTCGTAAAGGGAAGATGTGTATCTAAATGTATACACACGGCAGTCAAAGTGTTAGGACGAAATGAACATTGGAAATAGAGAAATAGTTGGAAAAACCATGTGCGCCGTCACTGGTTTAATGATAACTGAGATAAACACTAATGTTTAACCTAATTTACACTTCGCACGTTTAAGTTATAGTCTACCTACAACATTATTTTAAATTTGACCCGGTTTATACTTGTTTGTAGTTAAATAGTAATAGACATGCTGGTATTACTCTTCTCCATACAATGTATCTTCATCAAAACTTATCAATAATAATTGTCGTGGAAAAACGAGGTTATGCGAAAATAATTCAGACATGACAGTTACGTATTTCTGAAAAAAAGTCAGACCACAAAAGGTTAAAATGGAAATAAAAACTAAATATAAAAGTTTTT
Source organism: Calosoma granatense (assembly GCA_022063505.1). Classification (NCBI taxonomy): domain Eukaryota; kingdom Metazoa; phylum Arthropoda; class Insecta; order Coleoptera; family Carabidae; genus Calosoma; species Calosoma granatense. The sequence continues at coordinate 3,463,222 of JAGJTL010000016.1, forward strand.
AAATTTTAATGAAGAAAAATAATTTCTCCAAAAAATTGAATGACCCGCATAAGTTTTTTTTTCTGAGTCAATTATATTCTTTATATACATATATAAGTTCTCTGAAATGTGTTAAATTTCATTTTTGGCACTGCCATGGTGTGAGCTAGCTAGAAATGGACGTTAATATCTTATAGTAATAAAAATTTGAGAATATTATGTGACACTATATTTTCGAGTTCTTTATTTAGTTTCAGAATACATACATACATATTATGTATAGTATGTATAAATATATTGGATAAATACTTAGCTTGTAAGTTTATATTATATATTTGAATTTTTAGTTTAATTATGTTACAGAGAATGTGTCATTCATGATTATGGCAGACTGTGCATAACTATTTCTAATAGATTCATAATTTCTGCGTGCTACTAAAATTAATGAAAACTTTCTAATAGATATCTTTCAGATTACGCTTGGGACACCGCTGTACACCGGGCCGATGTTTGTTTGCACCACCAGCTTTAAATACAAGCGTAGTAAAAATAAATCAATATCAATGTATGACGTTGTTGTCATCATCTTTTTTTCATGACATACTCTCTTTAATTGACGAAATTTCAATTGATTGAAAAAGAAAACTATAGAAATAGTTATGTAATAACATGTACGAGTAGCATGCGCGTATTATCAATTTTCATCAATGCACACTTGCACTTGGTTGAAATAATCTTGCGTTGCGAACTGAAAGGGGGAACAGAAAGATGAAAGATATGTATGTCAGTTTCATTTCATTAATAACACAATCATTGTTGGTTCCAACGTGATTACACTGATAAATAATTCATATATGTGGGTCAGTATGACCAGTTATTGCTCGTTCGGTTTGGTCCATCGGCGTTCAGCTTCGCACAGTTGTAAGAACGTCGTTCCATCTCTTGCTTGCTTGCTTGTTGGCATGTGTGTGTGTGAGTGTGTGTGTGTAGCGTACACTAGAAACGCGAAAGTATGAAAAGACAGCCTTCTCCTCATTCCCTCTCTTCTCGAAATTAATATAATGACATGTGGCATCTTTTGTTTTGTTAATGATCACTGAACGTGTTTGCTTTCTCTACTTTTTGGCAAAGTAATTTTAACAGTTGACGTCACAAATATCCTTAACAATTAATTAGAATGGAACACTTTATTTTCTTTATATGTACATATACAAATATTGAATTGAATAAACTTAACATATTTGTTTCGTAAGAAGTTACATGAATCTATTGGTAATATTTTTGTATATTGAATAATTGGAATGTTTTATTACTGTGACTGAAGGTCATTCAATGAATGAATATATATTATATTGAACAGTGATTCAAGTCTGGCTCGGTGTTATTTCATGGCGTGATATTATCATTATTGAAACGTACCTTCCTGGAAGGTTGAACTAGAATAAAGACTTGTGCTTGAAATGTGAATTATTGCCAACTGTTCATTTTGTTCATGATATGCTATTTCACTTTACACTGATCATTTATATTCGTTTAAACTTAATTACTGGCTTATGACTTGTTCCTCGTGTTTCTTACATGCTTGGAATAACGACAGAAGAGGCCTCGCCAGGGCGCAGCATTTCAATAATGCTTATTTTTATTCATACTTAGGCGTTGTCAGCACATTTCTATTAGTTTTAAGAGAAAGTCCACGCCGAGTATTTTTAACTAATGGATGCAAATACAATTCCCGAATGTTTAACGATGTTCACTTAATTAATGTCTGTAATGCGACATTTTATCGATATTGAGATTTAGACTTTTGCTGTATTACGAAATGGTTATTTATTTTTCGGAAATTGTGTTATTTGTATTCATTTATTCCAGTATATGCGAATCACTAAATAACACTTAGAAAACATTCGGCAACGAACCGTATCGACCTTGGAATACTGATTTATACTTGATGTGGAATGAAAAAACACTAGAAATTAGTGTTGAGCAGAATTATGAATAGAGCGATGTGTGAGCGACAGATGAGTCTGGGTCGCACCTTTACAATATACATTCTTTCTTTTTGTCTAACGCTAGCAAATTAGCTTGCGATTCAAGTCAGTGTTCACACGGTACTAACAGCCACTGAATATTCTCTTGCCATCTAATTGGTTAGCTCATGATTACGTATTACATTAGTTAGTGCTGGTTTTACTAGGCTGGGTTACTGTGTATTTGTTTGGATCGCGTCCCGCATGTGACTGCATTTAACATAACGACCGTCGAGTACATGTTGTGCTCTTGAATAGAAATGGAAAGTCACTCTGTGAATAATAACGGTGGAATTTACACGCAGTGCGCTTAGATATGATAAACGAGTAAGTATTTATCACAATAAATAATATTCATCACCACGGCCAGACGCAGTTATACGTGCGGCAAATCAACCGACCAATATGTACTCTACTCTTCTTCATGTAATGTAATATACTACATATATTATACATACACTACGTTCATCTGCAATCAACTAATATGTACCAGCACTACTTTATTACACACTCAAATAGAGTTGTTTCATTTATTTATTTATTACTTCTGCTACTATAGTATTTTAACAAAATTATTATTTATGTCAACGATGTATATACTCTTTACTAGTATGTACTTCGGTGTGCTCACATGACAAAAAGTAAAATTAAATCAAAGTATATTGTTATGTTGAGCAATGAATAATTATTAGGTACCGAGGTCAGGGGCACCAGCACCGAATGTTTACTGTTCGTTCGACACAGATTCTGTTGCATTTAACTTATAACGGCTATTTATGAATTTTTGTCTGATTTATATTCATCCAGTTGTATTTTGCTAAATAAATATTATTTTCCTGTAGTTGTAAAAGAATCTAATATTCCAATCCTACAATGATATACAACCTAATCAACTTAAGTTACATAATAAGTTTATTCTTAGTAAATATTGAATGATTTAATGAATGTATAATTTGGCAATACATATTAGTGGAAGGTAAAACTATTATGAATAGAGATTCAGTTTTGTAATTGACTTTGTTGTTTGTTTACAGGGTACGTTATGGGCCCTGACGACGGCGGAAACTCCATAGCGGGTACCGTCTCGTGTGACACCGGTTGCTGCCCCGGCTCTGGTCCTGGCCTAAATAAGCAGATCAAATCACCCCGGCATCTAGGTAACGGAAGTGTCTGGACGTCCGATATGGCGCGCGACGCACCGGCCCTTGACGACTACAATTCCAGTCATGCAAAGCCGAAGAACAACAACAATGACTCCACGAATGGCGAGGCGGCTCGTCTGACCGCGGCACTGTCGGACCACGGGGTGGACGAGCACACGACGCTGTCAGTGTCCGGGGACCAGCAGAGCGGAAGCTTGAACTCGCAGTGTCTTACGTCCGCAGGCAGTGATGGTGACTTGACAGACGGAAGTGATACCGAGTGCGGTTTAGGACCTTGTGCGCCACGTTGGCTTCAGGTATTCGCGTCGAAACAAGCTTTCCTAGCCGTATTTTGTATAACGTGGGTGTTACAAGGCATGTACTATACGTATTTCGTAAGTGTCATTACCACTATTGAGAAGCTATTCCAAATACAGTCGAAGACAACGGGTATCATCATGAGTGCCACTGAAATCGGACAGATTGGCTCGTCACTGTTGTTGACATACTATGGTGGCCATGGCCACAGGCCTAAATGGATAGCTTGGGGTATGGTGCTATTCGCAGTGTCCTCGTTCACATGCTCCTTGCCACATTTCATCTACGGCGAACAGTTGATTCATGCCAATGATCTTCTGTTCAGCGGTGTAGCATCTACTGTCAGTAGTCCGTACGGTAACAAGAATTCCAGTGAAGTCATGCCCCCGAACTTATGCCGTGCCCCCTTGTATGATCCGGATGACCATTTCGGCAATGAGACAATCCCACGCAAATGGCAGAATTGCGATCAGGAATACCTTGAAGAACATAGGATACAGGCGAAAGTGACAACGATTGTGCTTGCTATATTCTTCATAAGCTTACTAGGTGTCGGTATGGGACAGACCGCGGTGTATACACTTGGTATACCGTATATTGATGACAACGTTGCTACCAAAGAATCCCCGCTGTATTTTGGTAAGTAACAACATGTTCTTATCATAGTTTTTTTTTTAGTAAAAATGTTGAAATCATTAGATAATTGCCACATTCATATACAGACTAGTGAAAACAAAAATTATCTTTGTTTTATTGACAAATGTTCAAATAACATTATGTAAAATCACTATTTATATCTTTGAATAAGCATAAATCTATTTGGGTAAAAATACGTGGGATACGAAGCGTGCAAAAACTGGAATCGCTTACTACTTATCATTAGACGAATAATTTAACAAAATATTCAAGGTAAGGATAGTTTTTTTGCAGAAACTCAGAGCTGGACAGTATGTTTTAGATATGCTGAATTCATGATAATGTCTGTACTTATATTTTATTTAAAATTTTATCATTGAAAACTCCCTGGTGTGGAATGCCGACACGATGTGATAACGTTGTAAACAGATGTGCAAAACTTGACCTGCCTCTATTGATGCGAAGTATTGTTTATATTTGTTACAAAGATAGCTTCAAAAATATATACTCTTATTTTGTATTAATGTTATATATGAATTATTTATTATTATTGTCCACATGGTTTTACCCGAAATTAGCAAAGTACAGATTGATTATTTAAATGACAGCGAGTCCCACAAGTTATGTAATATATCAAGTAGAATCACATCAGAACTGAACAGAAATGGATAGAAATTAAATTATTTAATATGTTACTGTTTTTATATAAGCCTGGAGGAATTCTCGTAACAGACTGTCTGATATCTAGTCTATGTAATATAAAACTAATGTTATATTTAAAACATATTATCCATAACTTTTTCTATTAGTAATATCAGTTAAATTTACGTTATTAAATAGAAACGTTATATAGCATTAGGAAGATAATAATCAGCGTATTATATGTTCTCAGTATACGAGTATTGCAGGAGGAAAGTGTAAATGGAAAAGTAGCTTTGAACTAAAAACGACAACAATCATCCTATATCATTATAGAAATATTTTGAAGAAAGTTTGCGCAGTCATGAAACAAAAGCACTGGTTTTCGCCGGTTTGTTATTTCCCACAATTGTCATCTTCACAATGTAACAAATATGTCAAAGTAGTACGTCCTAAGTATGCTATCAAATAAGATGTCTAATAGTTTCTCCATTTTTGACAGTCACAAGTACTCTGATCATTATTAGTTGGTTCTTTGAGATAAGCATTGAAAGATTAAATTAGAATAAACGTATTACTGATAAAAATATTTTGAAACGTATTTTTCTGATGTAACTCATGCGACATTTTTTTTATTATAATACAACAAATATTTATACAAATGAGATACAATATCAAATTGTCGTGTTCTTCATTCATGACCTTAACATGTTTATCATCATACAGACAGTATTTTGATTTCAATTTATGCAGTTTTTTTAGTTTAATATTCTAAACAACTTTTCATATCGAAGTGTTACAGACGCTTTTTAAATCAAAACTAGTATTTGATGTCATGAATTGATGTGTACACAGCAGTTTAGCAAGGACGGAAAAATTTACAAATAAAATGAACAGGTTTCATAAAATATTTATAGAGTGAATTGTAAATTTCAGCGATAACCATTGGCGTAAGAATCCTGGGCCCGGCGTTAGGTTTCATATTGGGATCACTGTGTACAAGACTCTATGCCGATTTATCGATAGATCCACAGATTAGTCCAACTGATCCACGCTGGGTTGGTGCATGGTGGTTAGGTAAGGCACTGCAGCTGTAACTACTTGAGTCAAGTAACTTGTTATTACCGGATTATTATTCACAGGACTTGTGCTGGTGTCGTCAATGTTAATTCTTGCCTCCATCGTTATGTTTGCCTTTCCAAAGAGACTGAATAGTGGTCGACCGCCACCACGGTTGCACAGAACAGATGCCAAGAATCCAAGCTTACGAGGTATTCATCTTATTTCAACTAGAATCTATGTAAACTGGAATAAACCGGATTCACTTATAATAAAGTATTATGCAAAGTTTTATCGTAACTGACACACTGAGAATATTATGTTTATTTAAAGTTTCTATCACGAAATATGTACGTTTGCATCCAGATTTCCCAAAGGCTGTGAAACGGCTGCTTAAGAACGATATTCTTATGTTCCGGACGGCGAGCAGTGTGCTGCATATATTGCCTATTGCTGGAGTTTACACGTTCCTGCCAAAGTATCTGGAATCACAGTTCCGTTTAGCTGCACACTCGGCTGCAATGTTCTCAGGTATGTATGAAATATATGCGTTGGATCTATTAGGGACTTCGTGATGATGCTTTGTCTGGCACTGTTAATAATGAATGAAAATGTGTTTATTTTCAGCTCTTGGTGGAATATTGGTAATGGGTTTGGGTATCATTATCAGTGGTGTGTTCATTTTACGTGTGAAGCCGAATGCAAGATTCGTAGCTGCTTGGATAGCATTCACAGCAGTCATTTATTCACTAGGTAGGGTAACACACATACATATCCGTGTACACTGTATGTACGCGTGGATACATGGACCTGTCTGTAAATAACTCGTTGTGTTATTGTTTAGGCATGGGTATTCTAATGTTCATTGGCTGTCCCATGGATGACTTTGCCGGCCTACAAAGCGGAGAAGGGTCAGTGCACATATATTTATTACCGAAATAAATTCGTTTGTTCTATATGCCAGTGTTATTTTGGTACGAACAGTTCATTTCTTTTCCACAGATTGCCAACTTTCCAACCAGTCTGTAATACTACTTGCGAATGTGACCGTGAGAAATTCAGTCCGATATGTGGACAAGATGGTCGGACATACTTTTCAGCCTGTCATGCGGGATGCAGGAACTTGACCATTGTTGAAGGCAAGATCGTTGAGTTCTCTGACTGTCTGTGCGTGTCACCGGATATCCATGCACCGAACAGCGGCTACAGTGATGTTGAATTCGATCCAAATCATGATCCGGATACATTTGGTATGGCCAAGATAGGATACTGCAAACTGGAATGTTCCAATTTCATCTGGTACATCATACTGTTCTCGTTCTTCGTATTTATACACTCAACGTCCGAAGTGGGAAGCATGTTATTGATTTTACGATGTGTCGATCCGAGAGATAAAGCAATGGCACTTGGCCTGATTCAGTTTGCTATCGGACTCTTTGGCAATGTACCGTGTCCGATTGTGTATGGCGTTGTCGTGGATTCAGCTTGTCTTGTCTGGGAGATGGCTTGTGGCGAGCAAGGCGCTTGCTGGTTGTATGACTCGACTGTTTTCAGGATGTTCTATCACGGTAAGTTGTATCAACTAAATGTATTACATCACATTATGCAATAGCCAGTGAATGTAAAACAAATTGAACAACAATAGCATTGTAAATGATTGGCAGATAATCTTACAGAACTAACGGTTCTTTTTTAACCAACGTCACTTGAATGTGGGAAAAACCTAAACTAGAGTTTATTATGTATTATGCAGTATTTAATTCGATAGTAATCACGTTTATTAAATATACATTTGCACGAACAAATTAATGGTTTCTGTTAAAAATCATTTTAATTTTTATTCAACATTGTATATGCGAATAACTTATGCAAAAACCCTGAAGTTCATTATAGCAACGTCGGCTGTGATTCAATATTATTTATCATGCTTGACAGGTAACGGTTGTTGGGTAGCTTTCATTTTGGAAGCGAAATCTTAATCGAGAATGTGTATAAAGAATGTTTTCTACAAATTGCTGTTTGGTTTGTGTATATTCCATAATTGCAAGATAACTGAATAATATTTTCTGTATATCTTTTTATATTATAAATAAGTCTAGCAATTATTTCTTCTTTATATGATTACCTTCTATGTAAAATGTAACAGATGCAATATGCATTAACTTAATTGTAGAATGTTTGACGAGTTGTCATATTTGAGAAATGGATATTATTCTGTTTAAAGATGCAAACATGAATTGTGTACGTTGCCAATGTTAGTTAAGCAAATACAGTGTCCCGTTACTATACATATATGCGTGTATGTATGTATGTTTGCTGATGGAAATGTTATGAATTCTAATTTCAGGAACAACGGGTGCCATTATGCTGTGTGCTTTCTTTGTGGATGTGTTAGTCTGGTACAAGGCGGGAAGTATAAATTTCGTTGACGAACAACAACCGCAAGAGGAAGAGCTGAATCCTATTGCAGGTAAAGTACGATCAGAAACAAGCGTTTAGCGATACGATGCAGAATATAAGTGTGACTGTTGCCATTTCGTCGTGTACATGCATGCAGAACATACCGTCGTCTCGCACACTGTGTCTGCTAACTGACAGACACATGTACTAATGGAGACAGAAGATCCAGATCCAGGGCCGTGTAGCAAGTACATACAGGTCAGTACACGGTGAAGGTAACTGTATTACAGCAAGGCGCAATTCATGCTTCGTCAACAACAATTTACCTGCGCAGCGTTGCTCTGTTTTTGCTACTACATGCATCCTGCATCTGCACTGTGTAGCAACAACAGTGAAATAAGTAATTATACTGCTGCTACATAACTAGAACAGACCACCCAGTCTCGCAAGTCCGTGTGTGCTTGTTCAGTTCGGACGACGATTCACTGTATAGCTCTACTTATAACTATATATAAATATATTTGTATAATAAGAAAAGCTGCTATAATAGCAAAATGGGCATGTAAATATATACTATAACTATTGTGCATTTGTTCTTCATACATTCACTTCACAAATGCTAGTGTTAATTTGAGGTTCAGCTGCCTGTCACTGTGATAATTATGATGTTTTTTTTTCATAGAGTACTCTGTTCATTTTGTTTTTCAGTAAACACTTGATTGTTTGTCTGTCTGTCAGTTCCTTGAGTTTAAAGGCATTTCAATCGTAAATAACGCATGCATGTCCATTTTGCCAGTATTGTCGTTTCTGTGCCTAACTTTATAAATTTTAAAATTGTACTCTTCAACCAAGGATTATGTAGTTGTAAAATTCTTGTCTTTTAGTAATGTGTTTTTAACAGCACAGACACAAAATTAATATTGTATTTTAGAATTGACGTATATGATTGGTAATTTTTATTTGCATGCATTTTGTTATTTGTATGAACAAATCTTTTATTGGTTACCATATATTTAATGAAAGATTTATCTATTATACATTGTGTACATCATTAGATTATATAATTACAATCGTTAATTGATTTTATTCAGTTGTCCTATTACGTGCAAGGTCAAGGATGATTCTTTTAAAAACTGTGCAATATATTTTTTATCGATGAAACTGTTTTTTTTATTCGTAACATGAGAACACAAATAAATATAGCTTTAATTTATATATGTTTTTAACTATAGACCTCTGTAACAAAAGCATCATAGCTGCAGTGAGTGATTATGTATTTAATGACGTACGAATGTATCTTTTAATTAGACATATTTTTATTGTTTTTTTTTAAATAAGCTCGTTTTATATGTATAAAATAGTTATAGCATAGTATATATTATATATTATATTTGTTTATATAATGATGGCGCGTAAGTTTGTTGTAATTGTAACCAGGAATAAAGTCACTGTGCCATATATAAAATTACATAGAAAGAGAGATGATATGTGATATTATGTGCATGGCGGTGTGGCTGAACAGTTACTTGTGGAATTGTATAAAATGAATTTCAATATTCTAGCACAAAGTACACAGATTGACTTGATTTATTCTAAGTTTAGGCGTACTTTATATGCTAAATGTAGCGTATTCTAGATATGTTTCGTTGTTACACAACTGATGATGACAATGCTGCTACTGCTGCTGCTGCTGCAAGTTTGATTCAGGTGTGAACGTAGTGTGGTAGTCAGTCTAAACTAAATACACACAACATACATACATACATACATATATACTTACATATACATATATACACAATACAAGGTTTATAATGACAATGACATTTATGTAATATAACATAATACAAAGATACACAGGAACAAGTACAAAACGCTATTATTCCATAGACGTGTTCACTGCCCTCGCAACTCAATAGAGCCCTACTTAAACAAATGTACTGCCACACTAAGCCCTTATTGCATGGATAATAAAATTACATTTCACCAAAGATTAACGGAACTTTCAGGTACATCACATTGTTTTGCTATACTTTTTGAATCTTGGTGGAAATGTACCTTCTTATTCATGCAATCCGGCCTAAGACATTTAAATATTGTTATTGTTAGCTGTAGTTAAGCTATGAATTATTGAAAAGATATTATCAGTTCTAATAGATGGTAGGTGTTAACGTATATACCTCTTTTATAATAATCATAATTATA
>JAGJTL010000016.1:3474712-3489449 GCA_022063505.1 Calosoma granatense
GTGTATGTTGTTATTTGACGGCCGATATGGCAGTATGACATGCGATGTTGCGAAGTGTGCACACCTCACTATTGTATCTAATACACTGATGTTTCACGTGGCTAGTGTGAACAGCTGTTGTATTGTTTTATTCGTTTTCAAATTTTGATCTACTATGGCTGATAAATTTCCAAACAGCCAAAAAAAAGTGTTTAATCCCTTATTAAATGTGTCTGTGACAGGTGCAACCTTTGAAGAATTTACACAAAATGTTCTATTATGCCCAGTACAGGACCCGCCCCAAACCTTACAACAAATTCCATTAAATGGTAAGTAAATTAACACTTAATCAATTGTGATGAGTGCTTTTATTTAAAAAAAAAGGTCATTGGAAGTCTCATATATTTGTAGGTTAATCTTCGTCATAATAAGATAACCAGAATGAGACGGCCGAAAATTGTCCCCATTCCCTAATTTAATAAAATTACAAGAGCTAGTGTCCTAAATAAATGTTTTTTGAAATAATTTATTTAAAAAAGTACAAAATACTACATATGTATGCGTGTAACTTATGTATTTCTTATATTCTAGTTTATTAATAGTGTAAAATAAATATGTAAACAGTTGACTTTTAAAATCTTGTAGTTCCAACTTGACCACGGTATCTTGGTATATCTAAAGAGTCTTTTTTCTTGTATCGCTTTCTAATTAAAATTGCCACGATTATAATTATTATTAATAATAATAATACTCCTAGCGTTATAGCTACTATTGATCCTGTGCTTAGTGTTGTATCTGGAAAAATATTGCCCAGTTATTTAAAGTGTAACAGGTACTGTTAAATAGTCTCATTAATGTACGCATATTGAAAAGTAGGAAAGATAAAATTAACTTCCGTGTACAATTTGTACATAATTGTTACAATTAGAGAACTTTGTTCTTAATAATTTAGTCGTAGTCGTAGTGAAGTTAATGAGAAGTGTTTCATTATTGCTCCAGTATATTATATGGAGAATAATACTTACGGTATGCATCAGTTTTATAAGATATTCTGTTATTATTTAGGTCTATTGCGGTTATTTCTAAGTACGGTTGACAACAATTTGAACTGTAGTATCCTGTAACACTCTCTTTAGTACCGGATATATAACCATTTATTGTGTGTAACCCGAATGGATTGGATGTCATTTGAAGTAAACCTGTTGAAACAAGTTTTAGATTGATTATTGTATATGAAATGTTTCTTATTTCCTGACGAAATATGCTGTGTAAATGTTTCAATCTTATTCTACGAATGTGTGTAATGTTTTAATTTTAGATATTACTGAATTACCTGATTGAGAATCTTGAGCAGTAACTTCTAAAGTCCAAGTACCCGACTGACATGACCTGTATGATACTTCCATACAGTTGCTAGTAAATTTATAAGTCAGATATGGTTGCTCACTGTCCATTATTCGTTGGGCCGAAACATACACTAGTGCAGATTTTTGTCCTTTTTCTTGGCCCTGTGCCAGTAATGTTATCAAGTTGGTGAATGTCAATGTACTACTTGCAGGAACGTAAATATCCACTGTTACTTCAATAGTTTGTTTTGGTCCAATCCAAGAACTGACAAATTCAATATTGTTATGTGTAACAGTACAAATCTTTCAGATTTGGAATAAATTTTAACTAATATATACATACCTTCTGGGATACAAATTTCTTAACAAGCTTTTTTCATCCTGACAGGCGAACATTAAATAAGTAGCTCGATCAAGATTATTTGTCACTTCAAATATAATTTTTGGATATGAACCAGGCGTTGCGAGTAACTCCGAACGGGTGCTTGTTTCAATTATAATTGATGGTAATTTTCCAATTTGGATATTTTGATTTAAATGAGATAATCGAGAAAATGAGCTCTCTGTAAAAATAACAAATAATGCTGTCGAAATTATCTATATAAAACAAAAGATATATTTTGTTTTGTGGTTTGAGAAACAGTATATGTAAATTCTTTTATTACAAGTAGTTGCAAGGTATGTTAACGGCATACTACCCGCTGTACACATGTGTGAAGGTAGTAGTCTATACGCTCTCTAAAATATTTCTTCCAAAGTCAAAACAAAATAATATATTTTATTATATTCATTTTGTATGACGATATTATTTCTGTTATTATATTTACCTTTTTCATTGTTATTTGATGATTTTGTCATGTTATTCATTATTTGTGTTTGTTCCTTTATCATATCATTGTTGTCTAGTCCGGACGCTGAACAATGAGTGATTTTCATACTTTTAATAACCGAATATGACACACTGTGTATGTCGTGACCGTTTCTATCAGAAAAAGTAACCAGTCCATTTATTTTTAAATCTATGTTATTATTTCTCTGATTTTCTGGAACAATCCATGATTCTGGAATAAATAAATTCTGTATGTAATATTTTGTTGTTGTTGATTTGCAATTAATATTCATGTTATTATTATGCTGCCCAAATCACATCGCTACATCATTTTTTCTTCCGTATATAAACAGACACACGTTCCAAGGTTCAAGGATGTTGTTTCGTAGCTAAATTATGCTTATACTGACATTCAGATTTGTTGATATTCAAGCATTAAACGCAAGTTAATCACATATATTGATCGGTTTTCGGTTCAATGCAAGTACGTTTGACGTTACAGAAATGCTACTATGTATTTTTAAGTGAATATTGTTACGCAATTCCGATGCAGATGACGCATAAGTGGTTATGTTTGGACAGACTGTACAAAGTCTGTTACGGCGTCGTTACGCCAGCTAAACATCAAAGTACCTTTCTGTATTAATCGTATCGAACATCAGTTTACATCCGATACTTCAGTGTATATGACAGTCTTTATAAACCTGTTATGTGTGTTTGTTTATAATTTTTATTTCCCGGTAAGTCATTGTAATTGTTTTATATTATTATTCAGTTTCTAGTTAGTAAATAGGTTAGCTTAAAATTAAATCTAGCATGTGTGTTTTGTGTTACACAAGGAAATATAATGTTTTTAGTGAATTAATTATTAATTTGTATTAATTATTTTTATTATCTACTGAGCTGAAAAACGTGTGTCATTACTTTGATAAATGCTAAATTATATTCCTTCCAATTAAATAATATTCAAAACATATTTGAATTAATTTAAAGCTGTTTTCTATTTTTTGTTTTATACAACAAAAAAGTTACACGATGTGAAGTGGTAAAACTGTTACCAAATGTAATCAATGTTTCGCGTTTTAATTTTTAGGAGGTGTTAAAATATTATTTAATATTATCCTTGAAAAAGAATACAGGTGTCTTATCTCTCCTAGCACTTGCTACTACAAACATGTAACTGATGATTGAGAAGGTGGAGCTTTACAAGTAGGTCTGCAAAAGTTAGATTTTGTGCCTCTGCGCACCTGTAGTTCAGTTGGTAAATATTGTTTTCAGTTCTGAATTTGTCTGTACATGTACAGGGACACTTGTAGATAAGTTATTGTAGCAATATATGATTAATGTACAGTGTTAATACACTAATCTGATATATGGAACTATCATATCCACTTAGGTGAAATATGCCGAAGTGCAATATGGGTCATAAATATCAAAATAGTTTGCTACGCACATTATGTAGAATTAGTCACAATACAGTAATAAATATTAATATCGTTGCATCTATATATCGTTCCATGACTAAACACATAATAATGAATGAGTGGGTCCCTTGCGTATGTATGCATTTCTTCCACTCATTGTTTGAGATAATTGTGCAAGTTCAAGGATTGTATCATTAGAAAAATACCTTGAGATTTGAAAGCGGATTCAATGGACGGTTCTGTTTGTACGGAAATTGTCATATTGTACCCCGTGCTGGAATTAGGGACGCTAGTAATACGCAATTTCCAAGTGTTGTCGGTTGCTGCCGTAATAACCTTCGTTGTATTGAATCGAACGTTCGCTAGGCGGTGCTGAACATGCGCAATACTTACGCCAACTGACAGTTCCTGAACTGATGTGATGTTTAGAAGATATGCGCTGCAACCTGTACAAAATGTGGTGTTAATTGCTAAAATTAACAATACTATTGTTGTTGTTTTCGAATAGCTTCGCTTAGTGCACACTGTGCAGTGGTTATAAAATGTAACTTTGGCGAATTTCAGTATAGTAGGTGAGGATTTAAATAATTTGTTTTATTTTTATATGTTTGTTGTGTTAGTAATATTTTTAAACACGGATGTCAGAAATTAGTCGCCAGGTACAGCTTTTGTCTTACCTACGATCTAATCTATTACAAGCAGTGTTATAATTAGATGCGATTTTATTGGCGTATGGCGAGGGGCTTGTCAATCTTTAATTACGTCGTGTGTATTGTTTTGAAATGCTTGTGAATTAAAATTACAATATATAAATAACTTGAATCTTGTGCCAGCCCTCTTATCTTCTTAAGTCGGGATAGTAAAGCTGATTGAAATAATTTTAGTAATATTAATACTAAATTAATTTAAACATTATGCAAATAATAAACATTGTCGGGGCTTGCATGTGAGATTATTGTAATTTCGGCACATTCTTTGACCAACTATTCTATGTTAAATTACTATACTTGCACACAACAATATATGAGGTGATAACTTATTTAACAGTTGATCATTCGTTCTAATTTACATCACAATAGACTAACGTAATTTATTTGGTAAACTAATGCGTCGATTTCAAATAGTTTCCAGGTTGAAATGCAATAAAATGAATACGTTGACGTTTTGGCGTATAGTTTTCGTTATTTTTCGTACTTACCGTAAGGAGATACAAGTTTGGCTCCTAAAAATTCTCCCTTGATAGAAATGTCTAAACTTTTTACCGTATTATCTATTCGTATTAGAAATTGTTCATCTTTGAAAATATTCGTTATTTCCTAAAATGAAAATTTGAATTAAAATATATTTTAGAAATGGAAGTATTAACGGTTAAGAGAATGTGAGAAAATTATAAAGAAGGTGTATAATTTTGTGTTTAGCGATTTGAAACTGAATTCTTAAAATTAACATATTGTTAAAAGCTATTTTCGGTTATTATATGTAATATGCGATTAAATTAAATATTATTATTAAACAAAATATACAAATTATCAATAACGCTATCAGTATATTATTTACAAATGTTTTTGCTATATATTATTATTAACCTTAAATCATATATGCCTTTTTGGAACAACAAATAAATAAGCTACTTGCTATTCTTGACCTAGTTTTATAGTTTAACATATTTTTAGATTAATTTACGGATTGGAAGCAGCGAAATAGCTGGGCGTTCTAATTTTAAATGTGTACCTTTCTTTTCGTAACTTCGCTCAGCACTGAAGTGTTATGTCTTGTTGTTTCTGTCTGTATATGTCCTAGGAAAAAGTAGCCTCTGGTTAATCTTGTTGTTTCTTCAAGTAATTTTTCCTCATGTCCTTGTGTTGGGTAGTTTCCACTCCAAACTATGTGTACCTGATACACAAACAAACCTTGATATTATTGATTTTTAAATAAGCCGTGTGAATAGTTTAATTTTTATCTTATTGTAAATGTAAAAAAAGCAGTATGGAACATACTATACAATACTATATAAAATATCTTGTTTTGCTAAATGAAATTCTTGCGACAGTAAACAACTAGTTCCATAGCAATTTAATTTCGCTTATGTAATAATTTGAAAATAGATCTTCAGAAATTCAGGATAAACAATGCATTCCAGTATATATAAATAGAATTATATCATGTAAAATATATGCTTGTAAATGAATGAGTATTCACGTGCACTAGAACACATTTAATACGAAAACTCATAAAACAAAATATCAGTAATTATTCTCTTCAGTTTCGTTTTAAAAGAGTTCCACTGTATATGGTATATAAGTTTTTCATACCCTAATATTTTTCTTTATTAACAAATTGGCTGTTAAATGTGATATGTCCTCGTCAATAGGTTTCTTGTCCACGAATACAATAATACCACTATTTTCTGGTAGGATTTGTGTTGCTTTCAGAATTGCGAAAAATGCTGCATTTCCTTCGGAGTCATCGAAATTTATACGTAAATTAGTTTTGTGAATTTCTTCATGTAATTGTTTTTTGAGTACGTCTAAGTTTGCTTTGGACTGGACTAAGACATTACTTACACCTTAAAAAACATAAAACAAAACATTTCTGAGTCATGTTTCAAATGAAAAATATTGCAGAAATTGGGTAAAAAAATTTGTTTAGTTTCTGGTTTTATCAGTGAGAGATAAATATATTAAACCGTGTAATATATGTAAAGTAAATATTCAGTACTTCAGTGGATAACATTATCTAGGTAATAAATTTTACTTATTTTGACATTTCGTTTATCAATGAATGTGTATTGACTGTAATATAATAAATTACAGTTAATTAACGTACCCGATGAATTGAATTTCATCAGCCAGAATTCGTTTCGAATGTTGAGGTTATCTGCAAGTTTATCGATGACAAATATTGCTGTTTTATACATTTCTGTTGTATCTTCGACAAGTACGGCAACAGGCTGGTACAACAGTTCGGCTAATGCATTTGACAGTATATCCGTGGACGATGTTATTTCCAGTGTCACTTGATTCGAGTTCTCTTTCAAAATTCGAAGACTTTTTCTACCGGTACTTTTCACATTTTGCCTTGACAGTTGTGTGGGTTGGTATTGGAAGAATGTTTTTTGTTTTTCCTCCGTTGGTATTACAGTATTATTGTTGTATGTCACGTGTCGGTATTCCGTGTACGCTATTGGTCGGTGCGAGAGTTCTTCACCATTACTGTCATTCCATGTTGCCATTTCGGGGCCATTTAGAATTCCTCTGGCTTGGTTATGTTGTTTAATTCTAACGTGTTGTAACGTGTTGCTCTGGACAGTTAGCCAACATATCGGTAGTATAAACAAGACGATAGACTTCAATGACATTCTAAGACAGAAATATTCGTTATACATTAAACTTATCTATAAATATAATCTGTATAATACTAGGTATGATCAATTTATTGATAACGCATAAGAATGTCAAAGCGTAAATGAGAATATTTAGATTATAATAATATTTCTCTAATAATAAATGTAAAATAAAAGAATTTCTACAGTTGTTCACGAATTTTGTATTATCTAAATCAGTTGAAATACAAGTCAATCAAGACTTGCAGAATTCATTAGTTTTTTTCAGAATTTAATTCTCTTACGGCTAGCGCGATACAGGTTCGCTAGATTGATTCGTTAAAAACAAACAAAAGTATCACGTACAAAAAATCTGTTGGACCAAAAAGTTGTGTTCAAGCCAAAATTAGCTGAATCTAGTGATGCAATCGCAATTTTGTTTGTTTTTTTTAATGTTGTTTTTAGTATATGTTATTGTTATTAAATAACACGATTATTATGCGAATAATAAAACAAAGTAATATTTTTTTATGTTTTGATTGAGAGTTCTTCAGTGAAACAGGTTCTTTGCCATGATATGACCGTATATGAATAAAATGGAATAAAATATTTCATATAATTAATGCTAACGAATATCAGATATGATTCGATATGATCCCAAAATAAAATATATCGAAGTATTATTATTACAAGATTAATTCGATATAGTTTTAAGTGAATTGATCACTATTCTTGTAATGTGGTATTGTGTAGAATAACGAAACAGTAACACAGCAAATTGACCAGTAACATCATCATCAATATAGCCGAGTATACTTGCGTATGTTTGATTTACCTTGTATAAAAAAATTGCAAGCACTACATACAAACACAACTGAAACTAATTAGCAATTCACTTAAACTAAGATTTCGTTACAATTGTGGATGAATTTATGTGTGAACAATGACGTATGTTTGCGTATTAGGAACGGATATTGTGACTAATAAGTACTTCAATTTACATAACAAAGTTTAAATATTGCGTACGACCCTCGGCGTGTAACAATTATCTTTACCTATTATCTGTATTTAACTCGTTTACAATACTAGAAAAAATGACAGATTACTTATGTACACGGAAAATCCAAATTGTTTATCTATTAACAAATTATTTCATATTAGATGAGGTCATTTTTTGCTTAAATTATATTACTTAATAACTTATATTCCCTTTACATGACAGTTGCACGTTATTTTTTAATTGGAATACCGGATGTATGATGTTCAAAAGTGGGTCATTATTTAAGAAACCCTGATGATCACCGCAAACTCTTAAACCACAACCTTGATTATCATTTCTATAAGGACAATTAACAAATATACATGATTCAGGCCGGTATGTAGAAATATGTAGTATTTTTGAAAACGATTAAAGTACATTCAGGGTGCGGTGTGTACACAACGACAAATTTTACTTTATGGGCGACACCCAGGGATAAATCATGATGGAAATTTGATGTACAAAGTTGAGAAATTGGTTGAAATGTTAGAAAATCTCAGAATATCTCTGAGAATTTTCGGGAATCTCAGGAAATCTTAGATAATATGTACCAATAAATTATTGTTCATTAAACCATGTTTTTTTAATAAATTCTCAGTGATAGAAGCACCAAAATGTTATGAAATAATATGAGTGATTCACAATCTTTGCATATGGGATACATTAGCCATTCTTTCTGTAACAAAGCAGTCAAAATTGATCTAGCTACAACCTAGGTAACAGTTATGTATTTTTAAGGGGACGTCAAAACTGAAAAACCAGCGAAAAATATCCACGACACATTCCTTTTAATATTTGTTTAACGAAAATAAAATGTTTCAATTACAGCAGTCACGTATTAAATTTAAATTTAATATAAATTGAAAATCTTGTTTTTCAATTTTCTTACAGTGTATTTTCTTTTCAGACGCACCTGAAAAGAATACTAGTACTGATATTTTACAAAACCAACATATACATCCTGGGCTATTTACTTCGCCACAGCCAACTGACCCGCAAATATTGACGTCAACATACCAGCAGCAGCAGCAACAACAACAAGTAAACAATTTACAGCCTCCAACATCAGTGTACAACGCACATCTATTCGACAACCAGCCACTTACAAATCCATCTCTCAATTCACCTTTCAATTATTCGACTTACAACACCCAACAACAACAACAACAACCATCTTTTTACGACAACCACTTGGGCAACCAGTTGCAACAACCAGGTGTAACCACCCCGCAGTTTACTAGCAACCAGCCTGGTTACGATTACGTTACTTCGTCAGTAAGCGGAAGTGAAAATATACTTAATAATAACGCGAATTCTTCTTCGATAACATCGACAGTATTATCGTCATTTTCTAATATTCTAAGTTTCGGAGGTCAAAATAAACAGGATACTGTTGATACTAATATTACACCTGTGACAAACGTTAATGAACAGTGGATTAGTCCGAGTGACGCGCCAGTGAATCCGGTGCCATTGTTTCCTACTAATCAACAAGATACAAGTTTTACAAGTCCAAACTTGCCAGCTGCACCACCTGTACTTGCAACACCTCCAGTACAAGGTAATCATAATATAGTTTTTCATTTATTTATGTAATTCCGCAATTGTATTAACACATTTCTTCTAACTGATACCAAAAAGATACTGACGTAATGAAATTCACAGACATAACCTAACGCATATGTTTTTCATAAAACATGAATAATTACCGAATCGTATGTAATTGATACTTAGTGACGTGGAATTTTGATGCAAATGACTTGTTAATTAATTCCTAACATGAATAATTGATTATTAGGTCCAGCAGTCAGCTATCGCCGGCAGACACAGAAAAGGTTAGCGTACGCACCAATCCCTGGACTGTCAGCGACTCCATTACAATCAGCACCGTTACTAACGCAAGGACCATTGGCTGTGCCAACATACGATCAACCATTAGTTACATCTGATCCAGGTGTGCAAAGTACTGCACAGTTTAAACCTGCACATTCATTCCCACTTCTTCCGCAACCTAAACTGTCTGAATTCAGTGCACCACCTAGTTTCTTGATACCTGCAACGGAATTGAATGAAATACAGAGTTTAGACAGTTCTCCATCTGAATTCCTCTCGTCTGTTATGAATAATGTGCCTGCCAGTGAGGTGCCCTCACCAACGAATCCAGCTACATTGAATTCTAGTACCATATCGCATATAGTCAGATCACCAATGGGTGCTTCCGAACCGCCACAACCGGAATCTTCACCAAAACCGGTAAGAATATTCATTAATTTTAATAAACATACTTGCAATTACTTTCTATTTGACTGGCTTTTTTTAATAATCTTGTTTTATAGAGAAATGCATAAATTTATTTATTTTCATTTGAATCGAAATTAAAATAGCCATTATTTTATATAATGACAGGATATAAATGAGGCATATTTATTTTTGTAACATTATCAGATTTTGTTACAGTCCAGTAACCAATAAAACAATTGACTAACATCATATACGTGCTCGATGAATTGGTCCCGGTATGATGTGTTTTTATTTATTTCAGTATTTTTCTGGTCTAGAGTAATGTCAAATTTTTGTTGTACTTTTTAAAATTACAAAGTAACAGTTTATTTTTTCAAAATTCAAGTGGTTGAAAATGTTGTCTAAATTCGGGTTTTTAACAAATAAGCATCCTATAAAAAATCCGCATATTAAATTAATTAAGAACGTATATATAAATGTGCGATTGGTAATATACATATATGTGTATATTTTCATTCATTTTATTACTTTATGTTTACAGAATAACAGTGCTCCGTATAGGCCTGTATACCATCACTGGTTTTATAGTCGTGAAATTGAAGAAAAAATAATATGGCAACCTTTCTCTATGATGGACTCTTTAGCTCTCGAAGCTGCTTTTGTCTCAAGTAAGTCACTAAACAGTATTTATTATTTTTATATTTCAGTGTATTTTTGTTCCTCGTAATAATAATTCTATCAAATAAATTACATTAATTTATTGTTACAACTTTTGCATAAGGAAAAACTGATTTTCCATGTTAAACGCCTATAGCCAGTTTTTTAATGAACACCCTTTATTTAGTTTGTACTTACTGTAATGCTGATTTGATGTGCATGTATGTACATGTGTGTTTTTCAGAGGACATTTCGCCTGAACATATGGTAGCAACGGACGGTGGCCGCTATGACGTAAACATTCTCCGACGTCAAAGAACTGCAGTGTTTTGGACTAGTACACCTTCAGAAGTACGTAGGTGTTCCTGGTTCCACAAATTGAGTGCAAACGGCCGTTATATACCATATGAAGAAAATATAGCCAGTGTATTAGAGGTATGTATACATTATCATTTCTGTGTCAGTAATTACTAAAGTAAATTAAGGTTAGGTTAACCTATTGCAAACATACTGAATATTGAATAATTTCTATTCAGTTGCTTTTTATTTTACTATATATGGATAAGGTTAATTAAATTAAGAACAGACACATTGTACTACCTCGGGGATATAGCGTAATGATTGTTGGTTAGTGGACGATATTTCATTATTGCCTAATTTATTTCATATTCTCTTGTATTAGGAGGAATATAAAGCAACATATGAAGCTAATAAATGGCATAGGAAAGTGGAATTGCCTAATGGCGAGACAGTTATATTCCATTCAGCTGATACATTCATCCTATTTCCGGCACAAGCTGTTGTTCCCGAAGTTTGGAATAATTCCGTAAACGTAAGTATTGTTTTCACCTTTACCATTCTACTTATAGATAAATATTTTGGCAGCTAGTACACTTCATTGCCACATTGAATCCAAGTGTATTGTATTTTATAACAAGTTCATTATTTACAGTAATTATAAGAACCTGTAGATAAGGTTATATTTCTATATGCAATACTCTGCATTGTAATATGTTTATAAAATTGTTAGTTACAATTCAAATAGAATAGAAATATTAAATATGATTTTACTTTATAGCAAACTACAATCCGTCCTCGTATTATCAAACGTGGAATGGATGAATTTGATATAGACGAAGGTGAACCTAGTAAAGTAGATCATTTATTGTTCTTAGTACACGGAATCGGTTCAGCTTGTGACCTTAAGTTTAGATCAGTTGAAGAAGTTGGTTAGTATTTATTTTAGTCGGCTCATTTAGCAACCGTTATTCAGTTGCCGTGTTGAATTTTAGTTGATGATTTTCGAACTATTTCACTACAACTAATCCAGTCGCACTATAAGACTTCATGTGAACAAGGTATTGCAAATAGAATTGAAGTTCTACCAGTCAGTTGGCATAATCAGTTACACTCGGAGGAAACCGGTATAGACAAGAAACTGAAAAGCATCACACTAGAAAGCATTCCTAGGTTGAGAGACTTCACGAATGATACACTGTTAGATATCTTGTTCTACACTAGTCCGATATACAGTCAGGTATGTATAATTTCTTTATCCATTATTTTCAAGAGTCAATTTTATTTCTTTATAAATAATATTCGTTTAAAATACACTGATATCCCTTTATCTCAAAGTCTGAATGTGCCAAAAAATTGTTTGGAACATGTAGAGATGTAAATACAACCATTGTTTTAATTAGTTTGAATCTTAGATAGAGTTTGAGATTAATCTGAGAGGAATTTCGTTGAACTGAATTGTGTTACATTGTTGATTTCTTTTACAGACCATTATATCGACGGTCGGAAATGAATTGAATCGTATATATGAGTTATTTAAACAAAGAAATCCAGGATTTAACGGGACTGTGTCCCTGGGTGGACACAGTCTTGGCTCATTAATCCTGTTTGACATTTTGTGTCATCAGAAGCCTATTGAAAAGGAAGAAAATGGTAATGAAGGTCGGTTTAGTTACGTTTTTTTTATTATTTCTTTGATTTTCCGTACATTATTTGTAATTTTGTTTGATTATATAAATTAATTTTGTTTAAATACGGTATTGTTTGTTTTATGTATGAGTTTTTTGTTTATTATTATAAAATATTGTTTATGTAAACAATATCAAACAGTGAAATGCAATTAACATGTATCAGATTGTAAGCTTTGTATTAATAATTGCATTATGTAGTCAGTTCTTAGAATATTTTATTAGAGACAAAATAAAATTTTGTGTTGTATGTAATAAAATTGAAAACATTATTAGATACAGACGAAGACGTTCTGCCTCCAATGAAACATATAAATAAAGTTCCACCACCACAACGACGATTGAGTCGCCGAATCAGCTACATGATGGGAGCTGTAGGAACTGGCCAACCACAGTTGACTTATCCCCACCTCAACTTCCATCCAATAGCATTCTTCGCCTTGGGTTCTCCTATAGGTACGTTCCATAACTAAACAACGGGTCTCTGATTACATATGACTCTACAAATATTTTATTTCTAGGAATGTTCGTAACGGTTCGTGGTCTAGAATCTCTCGGAGAACAATTTGCACTTCCAACTTGTCCAGGATTTTTCAACATCTTTCATCCGTACGATCCGGTAGCTTATAGAATCGAATCGTTAATTAACTCCGAGTTATCCAATGCTCGACCAGTTTTAATTCCGCATCACAAAGGCAGGAAGCGGATGCATCTAGGTAGAAAAATCTGGATTGAAAAGTTTAATTATGTTTTGTTTAATACGTTACCGTATTGCAGAGTTGAAAGAAACTATGGCACGTGTTGGAGCTGATTTGAAGCAACGTTTGATGGATTCTATGAAAAGCACGTGGAATTCTGTGTATCAGTTGGCTATGTTTCATCGTCAGGATACTAGTGCATTGGAAGCACAAGTTGATCAGGTGAGAGAGTGTTAGTAATATTTCTATTTATAATTTAATATTGTAGATCTTGGTTTTCTATAACTTTTATTTTTATATTATAAATAATACAACTTAGTGAGATTATAAATGTAGTATTTTCTCAATAAGCTATGTATAAAAAAATATTTTCGTCATTAGGTAATTGAAGAACGTATCAATGAAGAAGAAAATGAACGAATGGGAGCAGATCTAGTAGGTGAAGAGGATACAGCCACCGACTTACCTGTAGGTATTTTAAACAACGGCAGAAGAATTGACTACGTTCTACAAGAAGCTCCATTTGAGTTCATTAATGAATATATCTTTGCTTTAACGAGTCATGTTTGTTATTGGTAAGTTGTAAATGAATTTAAGAAAACAGCGAATGCAGTAAATATATGGTTTTTACACAGGGAATCTGAGGATACAATGTTGCTGATCTTGAAAGAAATCTACAGCTCAATGGGCATATCAACTGATAGTAAAATCCCGCAACAAACTATGTCAGTAGAACGGTCTACTCCATCACCTGTTCCGGGCAGCTCACGTGCTATGGACATGGCATCACCATTACCCTCGATGCCAGTGATTGGTACACCGGGTTCATCAGGAAATGCAACTGGTTTTATACGTCGTACATAATACATGTTTTACGAGTGGTTCTACAGACCACTAGTAAACAGATATGCGCCCTATCTGACGGAAAATCGTCAGTGTTCTTCAAACATATAAAAGAAAATTATATATATTTTATAACTGGGCTGTGAGTTGTTAATACATGTACTAGCAGACAACTTAATAATAAACTAAATACTATATATGTGTGTGCGCATATAAACCTGTATAGCATAATTGTACAAAACATTGGTAAATGTGAACGGATGTAAATGTTTATTGAAAATCCAATAATAGCATGTCATAAATGGATAACCTTATACGATGTAATTTTATTCATAATTAATAAATTATTTTTGATAATACATGAGTCATTTGTA
>JAGJTL010000016.1:3500878-3514879 GCA_022063505.1 Calosoma granatense
TGGTCATAAATAAAATATGCATGCATGAATAGTAAGCATTTTGCAGAAAGCATGTTCTCTAAATGGAAGTGATAAAAACTGTTTTCATTAAATGTGTGTAAGATTTGTAAGTGTGTCACATTACCCTGAAGTTTTTCATAAAAGGGTAAATTTAGTTCTATACAGAAAGCCAGTGTGGTATGAGTCATTTTCAACTAACATACATAATTTAGCAATGTGTTACGTTCATTTCGGTAAATGTAGAATTAAAACATCATACTGAGCCAAGAATGTAAGTAGAATGCTGTCATGTGATTTGTACATTTTTCTTTATACTTTATACTTCTCATCATAATTCTGTATCCATTCATTAGAAAGTTTAGTCGTCTATGATGGAAGCTAGTATTTCACAGTAATGATCTGGGGAAATATCTCTTAATTAGGGAGTTGTGTGGTGCGTCAGTTAAAATTAGAACGCGTACCACTTGGTGACACGCGTCACGCATGTTTGGGGTTCGGCGTCAGGGTGCTGCTATTGCTACAGTATTACTGCTGGGTGCTGCCTGTATGTATGTACGTATGTATGTATGTACGTGTTTGTGCGGTAGGCAACCTAGTTAGATTCGTCGCACAGTCGATAGCACACCACATGCAACGGACATTCCACAGGAAATAGTCGACGATTTTTTAGAAACATTATAAATATTTTTACGGCTCACAATCACGAGAATGAAAGTTCGGTGCGTGCGAACGGAATACATGAATTCATATTAAATGTACACGGCGTTTACAAAAACTTCGATAAAGTAAAATGTCATTAATTTTTATTTTTGTTTTCGTTTTTCCAAATACAAATTGATTTCCATTCCCACAGATTGCCGCTAGCAGACAAATATAAACAAACCCTGGAAAAAATTATGCGAACGAAAAATAAACAAAGAGATGATGTAGGTAAATGTGTGGTGTGCTCAGTGTATATGGTTAGGTTTTCCTTCAATATACAAGCGATGTAAACAATATATTCATACACATAGACCAACTGTATATAACCGAAAATACACAGTCAAGCACAGGTAAAGTAGCAGAACGTCAAGCCTCTATATCAAATATACCGAGGTCAGATATTATACTTGTATGTGTACAATGTAGCGGTACACACACACACATACAAATATACACGCAAGCCAGGTCAAACCTGTAGAACAGAAATTATTTATACATAATTACCGATCAAATGTATACACATTCCTTTATTTAAAACTAACAAACAAAGGATTTTATTCATCATTAATAATAATAACAAGAACTAGAATGACATTATATTATAATAATATATGGTAAAATTAATAATATCAATCAAGTCTGTGTTAGCAGAGCGTTTGTATGTTACAAATGTATGTTTACAAAGTTCAAGATATGAAGGAGGAATTTGTTCGTCGGTGACCTGAAGTTTGAAGCTCGTACAAAATCTTGCAATAACGGTAACAACAATTTCCTGAAATATTTGCTGCATACCAGTCCTTGCGCTATTCTATCTGTACCTCATACTGATTTAATAGTACTAAATAGTTTGTAGCTGGTAGAAAAAGTAAAAATGTAGCATAGAACTGATTACTCACAAAGAGAGTAGATATACTTTATTATAAGAGTAAGTTTGTTCTTCGCTTTGTATTGAAGGCATACCATACGTATGAAAGAGTGCACTCAGCTATCTTTAATTTAATTAATGAATTGTGTACCATTCGATTCTGGCCGTAATAAGTGCATTAACTAATTAATATTATAACATCGCATACATGCTTCTAATATTTGCACAGGAATTCTAACTTAACATTTCTCTTCAGTAGCTTTATCGTTACATTTGACCTTTACATATAATTTATGCATAGTTGGTGTTTTTATCTAATATATTTCAGCTACCTGTGGAAGCAGAATGTATTAATTAACGTTTATTTTTACTGGGATAACACCTACAGTTTATTGGCGCATATGAACACGCATGTATGGATGTGTTTAGAGGCGAGAATCCGGGAGAACCAGTGTCTGTTATGTGTTACTATGTTACCATGGTTACACGAAGGGTGTACAGGCATACGCCATTATCGTTGAGACCAGATCATCACCATACATGATTTTGGCCAGTGGCTATTTTGGAAATATTATGTATTCTCATGATGCCAGAGGTTAAGGGAATAATCAGAGTGGGGCGCCGGTTAATACTTGTTTAAAACTGTTATTTCCCTAATTTTCTTTCAAGTTCATGTTAACGTTTATTTCATTATTCTCGCTACGTGTGGTCAGAAAATCTCTTTTAGACAAGATAAAATATTTAACGTTTGTTTAAGGTAAATATATATATTGTACACAAGGAAAAAGTACAGACTTGCTCTAGTCTTGAGTAGGTGTAGTCGCAATTCTCACAGTAGACATTGCTTTCATTCAAATAGAAAACTTAATTTGTGAACAGAATGTGGGTTGGAGTGGAGAAGACGGAACACGGTGTCAATATTATCATTTACATTTTATCTACTCAAATATTTTATAGGAATACATATATTCAATAAATATTAATTTATAAAACAGAACAGAAAGCTAGTAGGTATTATGTAGTTGCTTATTTTTCCTTATAAATATGCAAAAAACAGGTTTATGGAAACGACAGAATCTGTTTGCAAATATTTAATCACCGAGAAGAAGACCTACAGTTCGAGAGCAATTAATCCATGGCACGCAGTATTGTAATTGTGGAAAAATCGATTTTTAGATTCTAACAGAAATATGTACATATTTTCAGATTCTCTAGATACATTTTAACTAGTATCTTTAATGAAATGTGCATGTGTAATTGTGCATTTGCCATGGATATGTAAAGAAGGACGAATATAAAATTATGAACATGCATACAAGTATTTGATTGAAGTATATGTCCCATATTGATATGTATTTCTGAGTAATAGTTGATTACTGGTGTCTTGGAACAGTTTGGGTAAAATATTGTTAGTTGTATTTTTCTCTATGAGTAGTAAGAAGTATTTATACATAATATATTTATAGTTTTGAATTGACTGCGAGTGAAATGTTCATATTTGCTGCACTATTGTGTTCATGCAGGCTACATACTGAATGAGATTTCAGCACTGCGATTTCAACTAACTAGACGTGAAAGGCCCCTACTCCCTGGAGAACTGAGCATGAATTCAAAAGTTCAAACAAATTCACAGCAACGTTCATTTTTACCAAACAATGTGAAAACGATACAGTGGAAACAATAACGTTCGTTTAGATTTATTTAATATAATCGTGCGAGCGTAACGTTAATTTCTAAAATTAGTGTGTATCAGACAATAACCGAAACACAATAAGCGCTGTACATTGTTTCATGCAGTAAGTAAAATGAATTCTCATTCATTCGTTCAATGAATAGTTTTGATGTTTGCAGTTTTTACAAGTGAAACAACATGAAACTTATGACTGTAACTTCTCACGTGGCCTTGTTAATTATTCCCATTCCGGAAGCAAAGTGAACATACGCACGTATAAACAGGCAGACGTGTGAGTCGTCCATCCGACATGTACATGCGGCACGGTGTGTGCTCGTGTTTACTCGAGTCTAGTTCGGGCACGGGGTTCCGACGTCGGTCTCGCATACAGTCTTTGTCCCCATTGCTACCCCAATTCTCTGGGGTATAACACAAATGAAATGAAATAACGTGTAATCTACAATGGGATAAAGCTCCCCGTATCTATACTGCGCGTTGCGAAATAAGTCCAATTCATTTACGAGCTTCCAGAATATTTAAATTTGTCGTGCAGGGAAACAATCTTTGCGGAGCATAAGATTTACGACTACATCCCGTTTTGCGGAGTGTCTTCGACCCTGGTTGACATATTTTTACGAGTGCGAATTTATATTAATTTTCCTACACGCAAAAATGTAAACATAGCGTGCGATATTTTATTGCATTCTTCTACAAATTTAAATTTATCGTGAAATATAAAGAATGTATGTTATAGTGTACTTTAACTCTGGATTGAGTTGAGTCCAACGAAAGCATACGAATTATCTGCTTGCATCAAACAACTGACATTTCGCTAGATTCCATGGATAGCTTTTCCATTGACTATCTCTATTCAAACCAATTTATTGAAAAGTATTGGTGTTTTAGTTGTTATTTCTAAACAACAATGTAGTCTTTTGTGAAATACCAAAATAAATTAGTACTATAAATCTTATCTGTTAATTATAATTAAGAGTCATTTGTGCGATATAATTAATTATAGAATGGTCAATACTAACATTACAAGTTAGTTATTTTAAGTGCTTTTCACTTATGGTTTATTACGTGAAGTAATATTGTTTAATCAATATACATACATACGTACTCATATTAATGTCCTTTCTATTTACTAATATAGAGTAGATCAGGTTAAATTACTCCGTCTCCGTAGCAAATTACTAATTGGATGTGAGTTTTGAACAAATAATGTCCTGCCTAATTTAGCAAGTATCCTGTTCGGACGGTAGTTATTTCTTTATTT
Organism: Calosoma granatense; assembly: GCA_022063505.1. Taxonomy (NCBI): domain Eukaryota; kingdom Metazoa; phylum Arthropoda; class Insecta; order Coleoptera; family Carabidae; genus Calosoma; species Calosoma granatense. The sequence continues at coordinate 3,505,397 of JAGJTL010000016.1, forward strand.
TATTAAATTGCTTTTCATACTGTATATCGAGACATGTTTGTGCATAATGAAATCATACTAGACCCTCTAGAACCACACTCGGTATTTCTAATATTTGGTCAACGTACGTACGTATGTAGACCGCACAGTGTTTGTTTGTTTAAAGGTTAATTTATGTAATAATACAAATTACAAATATATATTTTAATTAATATCAATAATGAGTTGGGACAGGAATGTACACTCATACGGCTGGAGCTAATGTTAATTAAAAACCCTATAGGTAATTACTGCTGTCCGGTATGAAATATTCGTAATAAAAACCGCATAAAATTAATGCGCTTATTATTTCTGATTTGCGTAAATATTTATTAATGATTTCTGTCGAATAAATAACCGGAATATAAATCATTGCTTTTTAAAATTTGACAGTGAATTATTTTTAAATAAAATTGCTGTATGATATTTTTAGCCATGCATACATTTGTACGCCTGTCCTACCAATGAGAGATGGTCATTTCATATTCGTTACATTTTCAGTCAAGGTTCATACTACATACACATATGTCAAGTTAATCAAACAGAATAAAAAAAACCCAAAATATTCTAACATTTGTGTTCTTTACTTCTATGTATTGATATACTCTGCTGCGTACGGAAATACTAGTTAATCTAATATTAATTGCTTTATATAATTAACATTATTTTACAAATAATTATGTGCCAGGATACTAGTTTTGCAATATTAGATGGCATATACATATAAATCAAATAATTAATATAACAAATAGAGGAAGTTCACATAATGAGATGTTTAATAAATAATAATATATATGGAAAATATATATGTGAATATGTTGTCTTACGGAATATCACAGAAGTGACAAAAAAACAATAAAAAAGAAACATTCAATAAATGTCATTGATAAAACTTGTCAAAAAACTTCTAACCGGGTTACGAAATGTAATATATGAACATATCAATAATCTGAATGTAAAAATTATAGTATTTTCCGGTTCTTGGATCCAACCAAATTTGTTTCGACAGCATAAAGGTGCCTGAATATTCTATATGTATACAGAAAGTGAAAAAATGTAATTGTGTTCTTAGAAACAAATACATTTCAAAGAAATTGCATTGAATCGATGTGTAAGTGTATGTTTATTCTATTAGCTATTTACTTATTTAAGAGGAGTGCCCTAGTGGCTATTATGTTACTAGTCTTACTAACTCATGGCAACACTAACAAGTAGTTGACGCAATGCAGTGCCCTGTTGTGATTAATGTGCTTAGTAACACATTTATACTTGTCTCTGTTGCGAATTTCGAGTAAAATACATATTTTTCTGTGTGATTTTATGAAACAAATACATGTGTATGATTTTGGTAAAACGAAATGTACAGTTTAATGTGTACATCGAATGACGTGCGCACGAATACTTGTTAATAATTTTCACTACCGAACAGTATCCAGAATATCATTGACATTTAATGTATCAATTCTATAATAATGCATTCAAATAGTAACGTTTCTTGTCTTTCGATATCGTATTTAACTACATATTATTTTTCTTATACAAAACAATTGTATGCACATTGAAACCGGTTGTTGATAAATCTTTGTTTCGTACAAATATTTACATTGATTATTATTTGAAAGCTGTACTGTCGATAAATGTACAATATGAAACATGTATAGACTTGATGTAAATGGTTTGATATGTTTTTTACCAGTTGTGCATTAATGAGCCGTACTGTATTACACTAAACAATATTGTGTTTTATTTACAGTGAAACATCGAAGGTGCTCTCGGCTATATGGTGACGTTAGCGGTAGTGAGTTTGTTTCGCGCTGGACTATCTACAGACATACGTGTGTTATATAGTATATGTAGGTATACTGTCATCATGATATCTAACAGCGCAACAGCAGCAACAACAGCAGCAGGAACAGAGAGTATGTGTAATGTGGGAATATACCTTATGTCAGTGGATGCGGCTGCTGCCTCTAGCTATAATTACAGGTGGTACAGAGTCCAGTGTTGTTCTATTCACCAGTCTGTAGACACAGTCCAGTAGACGTCGTGTTCAACGTACCTACATACAGCATAGTATAGCACTGAAAAGTGTTTCTCAACCACTTATGAATGAACTTCGCTTTGAATTTTATTTATAAATCAATATACATTCATACATAAAAATCAAATAAGTAAAACATAATTTTATATTGGTAAAAGTTGTTCAGATAGTGTATATAGTTTTGTTTCAGTGTTTAATTTCTTGCTTGAATGTTTAATATTTCATTGGTTTGCAGTTAAGGTTGAGAATCTCTGGTACACAGAAACTTCCTAGGCTGCAGTCATTGCCAACCCATGACGCTGAATTCTGAAAATATTTCCCACAAAAAAGGACAAAAAATATATTATTTCTTTCATACAAAATCTTTTTTGATTTATACTGCAGAAATCGTTTTTCTGTTGATTAAAATATCATAAGCAGGTGTTAATAAATTATTCGCTGTTTTAAAGGCGTCGAACAAATGTCAATACTTCTGAATAATCTAATGTATTGTTAAATAATCAAGAAGTTTAATTATTAATACAACACAATGAAAATACGTCATGAATGTATAGATGAAATGTATGTAGAAATTTGGGTTAGTTCAATGAATTCAAGGGGAAGTAGGAGCAATGTGATGCGGCCATCTTCAAGCCTTTCTTATATATCCGATGATCTGGTAGCTGGCTGGATCCGTGCACACAGGAACACACTGCTAGCTAACCTTGTTTTGGTTCAGCTCAAGTGATAATGCATTCAATAATCATTATGGAAGAACCAGTCTGCTGGTAAAGGAAAATGTGTTCGATATTTGCAACGGTAAACACGTGCAATAGTACTCTCGTACTTACCCATTTCGACCAATTGCACTTAAGATCAAGATGAGAAATGATTACTGATGTAACTTCGACCGACATTACAAACTACACATGCATGTATTGTCTACAGCATAGTATCCTACAGAATTGTTAATTAATCTTGATAATTTGGGTTTATTTGTGTATGTAATTTCGTGAATTGATTGTCTAGATAATTGCAAGGTCTTCTATTGATATAAGCAATAGAATTCCGCAATCATATATCTCATGTCTGTTCTGAGACAGTATTTTCTTAGTTTGAGAAAGTTGAATTATGAACTAATACAGTAGCTAAATGTTGGTACAGTGTTTTTTTTGAAAAGCCTTGAGATGCTTCATATTATGTTTTTCTGGTTTAGAAATTTCTATTTTTGTTGTGATTTGTTACTGGAAAGATAATTCCACCTGACAAAATGAGTGTTGCATGTTGTTTAAAGTATTGTCTGTTTAATTTTATTTCATTTTACGAACGTAAATCTTTCATTATATGAGTGAGAATAAAAGGAATATAATTGATTTTATTATTTATGAGGAGTAACTGATGAGTTTAGCTGTTGACACGCAAAACAGAACGTGATGTAGGACGAGGAACGAATGCTCATTGTTCAGTTGTATCTTGCGTTCTAACTAGTTGACAGCTAGAATACATTGCCACTTACTCTTCACAATTCCGTTACTACTAATTTACACAGACACTGTCTTACATAGCATGCTAATAATGGTCAACATTTTAATGATAATATAAATTAAAAAAAAAACTAATTAAAAAGCGTAATATCATTAAGATTATTATAGCGTGTGACGTTATTCGTGTGTGTAATATATTATTTCAGCCATACCTGTGTATGTACGCCCAGATTAATTAGTGGAATTAGTATTCAAAGTATACAACACAACACAACTAGTACGGTTTTCGGTAATAAAGATAAATTTTTAAATATGTCTCCATAAATAAATGTGCGATTATTTTTGTGTGTGTGTGTGATGTAATCATAATGCAGGGAATTATGTTTGGTGCAATTTTCGATCGGTAACAGGCGACAGAATGATCCAAGCTTGTTGGGAGGCTATAGACCATATACGGCCTTTAGATAACAATGGTATTAGGGCGCTTACCAATTGATATTCATCGGCTATACATCACCCATGTGACTGGTATGCAGAATTGAGATATATTACGTTACATCAAAGCCGAAACACGATCCAGAGTCAGGAGTGTACGCCTCGCTAATCTCAAAAGGGCCAATGGTGCAATACCAATTAATTATAGTGTATCTGACATTTGATGACCTATAAATTATACCTAACTAGTGTTTTATTACAGAGCAAAACCTTTATTTCTTATGTATGTAGGGGAAAAAACCGCACTCGCTACGTGCAAGTGTAATATAAAACAAATGTATGTTTGTTTCATTTTGTTATTCTACCTGTCCCGTTCCGACTGAACGCCGTGAATCAATTACCAACATAACACGCGAAGTGACCTTGTTCCAAGCAAGTTCACCCTCGATCCTAGTCCCACACCGGTACAGGGCCAACTCTCTCTTTAACCTTCATTACAAATTTATAACTTGCTTGCTTGCTTTTCTAATACAAATTCAAAGATTACATGCTGTACATAAGTAAGCAGCTGTGTATGTACATATGTGTGTATCAAGGTTTGTTCAAAAATCAACATCATAGAGTATTATTTAATGTAAGTACAATGCATAAAGCACGTGTGAATTTAATATAAACTGAATTCCACCTGTATTACGAAGAATATTTCTACGGTTTATTATTCGATATTTTAATATTGTCTACCATGAAAGAAGCTAAGGGATATTTTAATTTTGTAAAATAAACATTGAATGCAGTGAGTTAAACAAACGTTCAGTTTTTATAGTAAATCGAATATGTGACACTTGCATGTTGATTGAGTTAGCATGCGATACATTATATTATAGTTAGATGATAATGTTTGTACTGAATGCTTTTATACTTACCTGTTCACATGTTTCATTGGCTATCATTAATATTGCTTGTTTCCACTGTACTGCACTTTTTACTAGAATGATTTTCACACTTATCGATGACAGAGTTAGTTAGCTTATGAAAGAGTACGTGACTACAAATAACCATTAATTTGCATGATATACGTGTAACCGTATCTAATTTATCGTTCTGCTACCTTTCTTGTGATATATTGAAAGAAATTTTATCCAGTAAATTTCAAAGTGACAGACTGTTAAATCACTTCCCTACACCTAATAAGTTATTATGGTAATGAATTGATAATAATTAGCGGAAAAAACTAATTGGAACACATACAACGATGCTGTCAAACAACTAATGAATAAAGCGTATAAAGTTTGTACCGATTCCATTTTAAACTAGGGGTGTGAAATATACAAATCGATGCATGAACTGAATAAAAAAACAACATGTAATGAAGTATGCAAGTACGGTTTTTTCAAATATTTCACACAGAGTACGTACCAATTAATATTGGAGTAGATGCAAAAGTGATCATCTGTATTTGGCATATTGTTGTGTGTAATTTAGAACAAATTTTTCTAACAGATGGTACTTTAAAATTACACTGATATTATGAAACTAAGCCAGATCAGAATTGTAAAGTGTTATACTGTTGTTAAAATTATCATCAAGATATATAAATTATGCATCTGCTTAGTTTTAACTCAAGATAATACTGGACGTATTTGTTCAATTCACACACAGTGATGTGAATGACACGTCTACTTGTATTTAATGATAATCTATGCGACCGGTTAGGTTCCCTATGCTTTGGCTCATATAGGGACTACACAGTGCTAATCCTCAAATCCTGCGATTTAGTCTCAAAATGACTGGCCTATCACCTGCTTGACACGCTGTGTAAGATCTTTAGCAACGTGCTCAGTGAACGGGTTTTGAACTCCATTGCTTCTGTGACGTAGCAGATATTCGAAAAGCAGCAGGGATCGAAAGGAAATTTGCAGGTTGGCAAGACAATCTATTTGTAAATGTGTCCGTCATGACACAACCTGTTGAGAACATGGACGGGTTGAACATGTATGAAAACATACGATACTATGCACTCAATTTCTAAGGTGAGATTGCTTCTAGTACAACCATTACTAGTACGATACACTGTACAGTTAAATGCAATTAATTCTAATCAAGAAAATCATTGTAGTCGTTTTAAGTTGGAAGCAAAAGTATCAATAGAGAGGATATGGTTTAGGGCAATCCTCTGGGGTCCACTTTTCAATGTGACAATGAAAATATTACATTAATTTTATATACTTCTTAGATAAACGAGAAAATTGATTGATCTATTGAATAGACTCTATTCCAACAAAATATTATAGATTTGTTTTGACTAAATGGTAGTACAATTTATGTTCGATATATCGATTACAAATGTAAATATTCAATATTAAGTTTCAATATTCAGAATATATATTATAGGTCACCTACCTTTCCGTAGAAGGCCCTGGTAGCTGATAGTTGTTTCAGTTTAGTTCACAAAACACTTACACACTTTGAAACGTAGCACATTACACTATGCTACGCACGGCAATCTGTATTAACAATTTTACTTTAGGTTCTAATTTCTTTTGAATGTAACGATTTAATTAGAACCGTTGATAAAAAAAGCTAGTTCCTGCGAGTTAGGATCGTTTAACTTTGTCAAATAATAATTCATCTGACACAAAGTAATTTGATATGGTTTAGCTGAAATGAGGGATCACGAATATTCCAAACTTTCTTCAATATACCTGACTGAACGAACCGTTTTATCAACGAGTTCTCTGATGAGAGAAATGAAATATTGATAATAAGGATGATAACACAAACTACTTCATTTCAAACAGACATGTAACTTAACGATTCATTCGTATGCTGGTTTGGCTTTGAACTTTATTTTTCTTGTAAAAGTATTTAATATTGCATAGAATAAAATCGATAATATATTAAAGGTTTGATTCAAGTGTAGATAGTTGAAGTATTATTTGTGAATATGTTAGACTGTACATTATATATTAATTAGTTCAGATAACGAATTTTCAAATATATTTTGTAACGTTGTTGACACTGGATGTTGCTGAAATGAGAATAGACAACTACTGTTAAGAATACACTCAAATAAAAACTGTAATCATTATAACTGTCTTTATTTTCAATTCCATTTTTCTACCATATAATAATCTAGGGTTTTGTTTTTCATTTTGTATATTGATTCAATATCTTCTCTTGCGTGTACTTTACATACACGCATCATGCTTGCTTAAGAGCAACGCACCGCAATGCACTACGCGCAATAGCCTGTTTTATAAAACTCTTTTTACAACTTTATCAATTATGTGTATGTGTTAGTGTGAGTGTATGGGGAACAGGGTTTTGACATGTATGTGTGTGTGTGTGTGTGTGGGGGGGGGCAACGGTCTGCAGGACACCCATTGCGTTTTGCATGGAATTCCAAACGAATGTACATGCCCGCGCGACACAGATCACAAATAAAACACACAGTGATTTTTCAATGAAACACGTAACATTTGTTAATTAATTAATGTAAGTTGGTTTTTTTTTGGTTCCTTCGTAGATGGGGTTGTTTGGTATTGATAAAGGGTAGTCTCTGCCTACCTTGGTCTGCAACCAGTAATGTATGTTTGTTGAATACGTGTTTCCTCGTAGCCGGTGTTATCATTCGCTCTCTGCTCTATTGACTGATGGTAAATGCTGGACCATCTGCATAGGATGAATGAACTAATGACTGGTACATTTGTAATGTAGATTCATGTAGGGTACACGGTCAGCACAAGGAATACAATCCGGTGTTTGCAAACAGCCAGGCATATTGGCCGCATTTTACAAAACTGTTACGGAGCAACTGTACTGATCCAAACTATATCGAAGAACACAATGCACACGAATAGAACTGGACAAATAATGAACTGGTTACGGTTACAGACCAGGGACGGCATGGCTCGCTTTTACATACATATGTGTACGTAACGTAACATATCTAAGCACAACATGCGAATAGACAGACAGATGAATAGTTAGTTACGTGAGAGTCCGGTACTGAGTCGAGTATGTGTTACGTGCGTATGTGTACCGGTACCTGGATGGCAGCACTTGTTCGCCGGTCCATCGGTTACAATGATATTGTATTCTATTGTAGGTACTAGTACTGTACTGTATCTACGTACGGGTATGTGTATGTAATTTGCTGAAGGGACAGTGCGAACAAGCGTGTCACACAATATCATGTTCTTGCAATGATATCACAAGGTTTAACAACTTGGTTTTTTATTTATTTGATATCTCAGTTATTTGTACAACCACATGAAGGGCAGGGCAGGTGGTTTGTTTCCTGTTACACTTATGACACTAATACAGCCGTATATATGTGGGTGCTTCTACATTTTAGCGTGCAAGTATACATACTGTCTTTAACAAACATATAATCATAACTATATATATATAAATGATGCCCTTTTACAATGAACCTCCGTTCGCTTTGTAAATATTTTTTTCAAAATAATACTTGTCGTTCTGTACTATTCTATATAATGTTATCTGCGGTATACTTGTTAAATCTTGTATCAAAACTTTCTTCCATTCACAAGAGTACCTATATTAATATAAAACGTTTTTTTTTGTATTTCCACGACATCACGTTAGGCTAAAATATATACGTATATATATACACACATATGTATCTATATACACGTATGTATATATACATATATACTTATTTCATTTTATTTATTTATATCGTTCTGAATAATTAAGTTACGCATCACGGGTTGGTTCCGTGGCGATTGTTGCAGACATCCGAATATCAGTTACCCAATTAACAATACACAAGCGTCTAGCGTCTAGAGGCATACAGAGATAGTATAATAGATAATACCTGTCGATACCTGCGTACAATCGCCACCTCCCGAAAGTTAATACATTAATATACATGGTACCAGATTGTGTCTTCTACATGACATCACATCACTTGGAATGCATATAATTTTATGTACAATAATATTACAACTTTACGCACCAACAAATGGGACAGGGCACCGCATCTGCTGTGTGTTCATTAAGTGATGGTTGTGTGAATGGTTAGTAGTAGAAGTAGATGGATGGGTAGTACGGGTACATACATACACATACATGCACAGCAGTACGGTGCATGGAGGTGCTATACTTAATTGTACGTGCGGCCTGTGACGCTGGTGCTGTCCTTGCAGAAGAACTAAGACTGCTTCAGCGACAGAGGTCGCGAACATGCGCGCTCTCTATAACAGTGAGGTGAGTGCATGGCGCGCCGTTAGGAGACTGTGTGATGGAGGGTTGGAGGTGCCGTTACCAATGTCCAGGTGGACGTAACACTACTATACTAATGTTGCTGTTACGTTACACGGAACACACAACATGACAATGACTAGAACATATTATACGTGAACACCCGGCTCTGGGCTCGGCTCCTCCTCACAATATGCCAAATAAACACTACAAACTATCAATAACTCTAACTACACTTATAATTAAGTCTTTATCACCAACGGTCAAATATAGAGTCGACAAGTACACTCGCATATT
>JAGJTL010000016.1:3524560-3545628 GCA_022063505.1 Calosoma granatense
AACACACACGCACACAGTCAGTCAATCACATTGGGTTTTCATCAAATAAAGTGGCAAGTATATGGACACAAAGCACTAGATTCTTTTGTTCAATAATATCAAAGTGAGAAATAAATTATGAAACAAATAAGCTGACAAAACATTAATAATTTGATGAAAATATGATATCTACACTGGGATCTTATTTATTCATCCAATATGGATCGGTCACAATGACATTAAATAAAAATATAGACGAGTTGAAACAAGTTACAGTACAAGAAGACTGATGAATTCATGCAATGTTTACTCATAGTTCAGCGAAGCTGTACTTATTCAATGCAGTCATTATATGAGATTGTGTAATTCTACTTGTATGATTTCAGTATTATACAACTCGTTTTACTAGATTATTTACTTTGTAGATTACACAAAATCGTAAGGACACAAATACAAAATTACATGAAGCGATAGAAGTTTGAAAAATAAAATGATACATATACATATAGCTCTCATTGGTGGGACACCGATAAACATTTGAATGTAACTGTTCTCATTGGAAATTAGCATAAATTCTTTGTATAGTAGTTTCCTTAAGAAATAATAGAAACAATGTCAAACGAAAATAAAACACACACACATACATACACACCTCGGTATGTATTCCATAGTTTTGTTGATTCTAATGCAAAAGTGTTAATATACATATACACATTGTTTCCTTGATGGTACTAGAACATTAATTCTATCCGTCTAAACATCACATCTTGTCCTTTTATTATGAAACCACGTGATTCGCGATCGTGAAATGAGCATCTATTCGCGTGACTAATGATCACGTGACGTTCTGCAAACGATAATCACGCAATCGTACACACGTATGGTGGCGACGCTGTCTCAACTCATTGAACTGAATTCATACGAGTCGATAAACTCTACTAATGGTGTATATTCTATCTATTTCTAGTGCTCATGTCTCAATGAAAGTTATTTATATTTAGAAACTATATTCATTTTATAAATTAATTTCACTTCACAAACTAATGTGAACAAATTTACGTACGTATATATTGTTAATCGTACAATATTTGAATTTCAGTTAGAAGCTGACCGAGCTGAGCATTTAATTATTACATATTGTTTATTTTGAGGTTATGTTCAGAATTCGATGTTGTGGGATGCACATTTTATGCGATTAATTGAGGGACGTGTGTACGCAATGCAGATAAAGTACATTGCGCTGCGTGACACGCGTATGTGTGTGTATGCGTGCGTGCAGATCTCATTCCATCTTCTATCTTGCACGCTAATTCTGTCAGATAGCAGCGTACAATTTTCGAAGATCCCCCCTTTGACAGCAGATATAAAATGGTCTCTAATTTACGCATGTCCGAAAAAAACACACATATATCTTTCAAGCTTTGGTGTTTATTATTTTCGACACAGTAATCAAATATAAATGAGAACAATAATCCTTGAACCCCATATCTTTTTCTGAAAATTTACTAAATATAATTTAAAAATAGTAGACTTCAACAGTATTTCAATAAAAAAAATTACGAGAAAAATAAAGTTAATTCTCACATATTATTATAAATTTTCTGAGAAATTATAAATGAGGTTTTTTTTAAAAAAATCATTCTTTGAAATCAAGTTAGTATTTCCTACTAATCAGTGATATTTTACATACTTTATGATTTTATTCAAAGAAATGATTAAAATATAATTAAACTGTCAAACATGTTATTATATCAGTTCAATATTAAATAAATAAAAAATTCTTTACATGCGCATATAAGATTTTGCTACATAACAACAAATTGGCATAATAATCTCCGGGAAAATATTGCAAATAAGTAAAGATAAAATTATTCCAGGAAAATATATACTAATGATTTAACTGTCATATCTCATACGTATATGCGCCTGGTGATATAAAGAAAAAAAAACAGATGAATATATTTCCACGGTTTCCGATCGCAATATAATCGTAACAGAGGGACGAGAAAAGATTGTAAATAATAATATTATTTGCAGAACGGTTCTGTGTTAGAGAATAGATGGTATTGGTTAGAAATGGTTCAGAGATCAATGAATATTGAACGGTGATAAAGGAATTCATGATACGCGTGTATGCATGTAGAATTGCGCAGTATTAACGATACATTTGAGTAGTTGTATCATCCATGTGTGTATGGCGTTTTTGTCTAAAAGGAAACTGGGGAATCTAATATCGTTTGTAGCGCACACCAGAGAAAATCTCTTTGAAATGAAAACATGCGCAAAAGAAGGACTCTATGAAAGAAATTTGCAAGTCGTGATTGAAAAACCATGTGCACAACGCACACAAGGTTGGAATGCTAGCGGGGGAACTGGCACAGCTATGCAAGTGTGAAACATTTGTCGCTCTTCTCATCTTTTCTTTCACACACACAGAACATATCATCTCACAAGATAAGCGACTGAACCTACATGAATGCCATATAGTATTCTCTAAACAAAGCTAACAATATACTCAATGTTGAATAATGGAATTTATACAAATATCTATTGCCTATTACATTCGTTAAAACACAAATTAGAATATAGTGCATGATTTTATATATCACGAAATTGTTTTATCATTATAATATGTTGGTCATTAGTGAATACAGACTTCTAAATATAAATACTAATTAGAATGTATGTGTTTGTTTTCTATAAATACGTATTATAAGAAATGGAGTACAGTGAGTTTAACTAACAGTGTGTTGAAAGTCTCGTTTATGTTAGAAGGCAGTGTAGGGGTGTGCGCGGACACCTGCATCAGCTCGACTTCAAATATGAAATCTCTCATCGGTGCTACGGGTTTCTATGTACGGCGAAAAAAATGTAAAAAGTTTATCGCATGCAACGTAGGTAGCCAATTACTACGGTCACGGAGGCGGCGACGGCGGTGGTAGCGGATCGAAGACGCACTCACACACACACACAGGGGGTGCAAGGGGAACTGGGAGTTGTAAGACGCAATGCGTCAGTTTCCTGAGTTAAACTGAACCGAACCTGTCCCACCACTTATATTATCGCATAATCCGTTACACAATATTAACCCGATTGTCATTCAAAATACTGTCAAATTGTGGACACGTGGCTCAATTTTCGCTTCAGCTGATTTTAGTATTTATCTTGTTTGCATATCTTCAACTTCCAAAACAGACAAAGCTGTTATTATAATCGTCATTTACTAAATATCATTGGCAGATATTAAGTTTAGAAAAATCTGTTACCTAATTAATCTCAATTACATATTTCATATTTTAATGATATTTTACATATTTTCTTTTACTTTTGACTAAATATGTATGTATGCATACATACTATATATACTATAAATGTGTGACATGTATGTATGTTACGTACAGCAAATATCCTACGTTGTAGAGAAAATTACTTCAAGTGTAATTGAACAATTAAACTTTTAAAAGTGTGTCGTTTTCTTTAAACTGTGGTTGCTTGTCGAAGTAACTAAATTTAGTTGGAACGGTTTTTCTTGTATTGGAAGTACATACTTTGCAAGACAACGGAAATAAAGAGAATGTCCCCAGCGAACGGGCGTATGCGATGTGTGGACAAGATAAGTAACAGGAAAAGTGAATAGTGGATATTTCGTTTCCATTCAGCTTAGATGAGAAAAGTTTCAAGATGATTTTGAGGAAAATGTTATGCAGAATAAATTCAATGAATTTTGTTACTGTCTACCGAGAAACGTAACGCTATAAATAGATACATGGGTTTGTGTATGTATAATATATATTCCGAATATTATGCTATATGTAAGTATGTACTTATATTGAAAGATAATAAGAGCTATATTGGTCCATCCTGGAATGAAGTAAAAAAGCTATGTGTAGTGTCACATTGATTGGAAGGGACGGCTGTGTGTCTAAGGACGGGGACAGGACATGTCAGCAATGGAGGATAGAGAGACAGGAAGTGAAGTGTAAGGGTGTATGGGTAGTGTTAGTTGCAAGTAGCTGATGAGCAATAGCGGAAGTGTGGCAGAGGTAAGACGAGGACGTGGCAGATCTCGAGGGAGACTTTAGTTTCTGTATCTGCCTACAGTGCTGAAGCTGAACTGTGCGCATCTATGCATCCGTTGAATTAAGTAAAAATACAAGTTACGTGGTGCGGTGAGGGTGCCAGGCGAGCTGTATAAAATGCATATATTCAAGTTGCGCTGGGTCGACAGAGCCAGTCGGGACTCAGTATGCCGGGCTTTGAGAGAAAAGTAAAGTTGTTCTAGATGTCCCCTGAGGGCATGGTTCGGGAACGCGGTTTGACCCTTCTCTATAACTTTCGTCTGGTTGACCCAATCAAGTACCGATTTCTGGAGACTGCTGACGGTCGGGATGCTTCACTTATATGTTTTGTTTTCAAAGCGATCCACCTTTGTTTTACCAGTGGCGTGTTTGTTCAGCTTACCAGCAACGATACACACTTATTTTAACTCTTTTCTCATAGCTATATACTGTATTGTTGTCAAATAGTTTTATTAATATGTATATAAACCAATTTACTAACACTAATTCTAGTTATATTCTTCGAATTTTTTATCCTACCACCTTTGTTTTACAGAATATCATTTTAATAGTCTTTTTCTATGAGTCTATATACCTTTTTTAACATTTCTGTGAACCCATGCATCACTTGTTTCAGACAGGTACGTGGTAAACATGAACCTATGCACATGCGCCCAGCACACTACTTTTTTTACAGAATTTCTTTCTTACTTACAAAATACATCATATCAGAATTTCAAAATATAATGTGTACCTGTACAATTTATTTTGGTTGCTAGTAATAATTTATTTGTACCGGATGGTAAAAATGGAAAAACTAAGCGTGCCGCCACTGAACAAAAAAAAGGTAGTACTGTCTTGTTTCCGGCAAATGATGTGAACACATATGATAGCCAATGTTGAAAATGGGGGAATAGGGGATGATGTAACTGTTTGGTAGATCCAAGGAGGCGGAGAATCGCTATCATACCAGACGATTTAATAGATATATGAAATATACAATTTGAATGGAAGTTTGCTCCAGGTCAACTGGATATAATAGAATATAATATAGATTTTCTTTCCCCTACTTGTTCTATAAATATATTTTTGTAGAGGATAATAGTGTACGCCCAATTTTGATGCAGTTATGTAAACTGAAATTAATTCATAACATTATTTTATACATATTATGTTATTTTACACAGCAGAGGTTTGAAAATCATGAATTAAACCGTAAGGCAAATATTCCATATCCAGCACTCATGATAATAATGCATATATTGTGTTTAATATAAATAAACAAAACACCTACAAATCCGGATGTTATATATTTAAAATTTGAAATATACACCATATAAATTGCGTTATTCATTGTGGATAAAAAAGAATTTAGAAGAAGAACCTTGCAAAAGCGTAACGATATAATAATGTGAATGTGTTTTATATTTATTGTAAGATACTGTGAAGCGTCCATTGGGCTTGGTGTGCCTGTGTTATAGTCGATGGTCTCTAAGGCGGCTCTGATTTGCATAGAACAGCCATGTGGATGGTCAAAGAGAGTAGGGTGGGTGTGTGAGTGCGGCTTTATACGGTGCACAGGATGATGCAGGATACGATGATGGCGAAGCGTGGTGCATAATGACCACAATAGCGAGTGGTGAATGTGCGACAGAGCGGCTTCTAAACGACCTTTTGCAATCGCGTTACGTGATGCGACTAATCGCGTTTGACTTGTCACATAAAACGCGCGTCGAAGGGTAAATTGTTGCAGGTGGTCACATGATGGGAAAGTGTCGGACATATTTCACTAAACGTTTTGGCAAGTTGCCTAATTCCACCGTTGAATATCTACCTGCCACTAACATTTCGGAAAATTATTATGATACGCTTTTAACTCTCATTTCCTCACATTTTAAACAAATTTCGCTATATTTTTAGATGGAGTGATACAACATGAAAAACAAGGTAATATGTCAGTTTTTCATTCTAGAATATCGTAAAGATAAATAAAGATTTTCTGTTGGAAAGCATTGCGACAGTATTAGCAATTACTGCATGTGGTAATATTGCGGGTAGTTGCTATCATATCTCACACAATAATACAGCAGGCAGTAACGTTTATTATTACTGATGATACTACTATACAGTCTAGCGAAATATGCAACAATAACTTATCTGTAATATCCCAGCTCTACTTCTCAAAATCAAAACGTAGTCTTATATCAAGCCAACAGTGTTATACCGGGGTAAATTGTGATTTTTGTTCATATCTGTTTGTGTCTATAGCCTATGAGAGAATTTGTTCGCAAACGTGTATGGTAGCAATGTGTCCATTAGTACGAATATGAAAAGTACGAGTAACACCTGAGTTATATCGGTTGCACTACGTGGTCCCTAATTAAGTAATAATTAGTTTCCAGTAGTGGAGGTCGACATCGCGCGGAACGTGCCATTATCGGCAGCACAAAATCTCAATTACACTCGTACTCCAGTTTTTATATCGAAATTAAACTCTAATTCTCTTTTTTTTCACTGCTGGTTCTTAATGGCAGGTTGGTTCTAATTACAAACATAAAAATACACGCGGTGTGAATATGTGCCGACAACGATTTCGATAATGAACCTGATACATAAATTCCACAAAAGCATCTGTACTAACGCACTAAGCCTGATAAAACATACGTGATTTGCATTACTAAACAGCAATTTGTCTGTTTGTGTCGTCCCGAATTTTCAACAACACAGTCCACTCGGTGACTGCGCTCCATACGTTACGTTACAACTCTTACGGATTACCTATGTATGTTGTTACGTACATGTGTAACATTGTGTGACAGCACGCAGTTTCACGGCAACATTGCTTAGTAAGATAACCGTATCTAGATGTGGCAGAGTAGCCTGTAGCAGTCGACTGTAGTCTGAACCTAACGTTCACCTACAGAGGTGCATGTCAATATCTAACACTGTATTATGTATTATGTATGCATAGTTGTAATATTCACGCTGTGAAATCATTCATTATGCACAAGATACTGGTTAAAAACATATCTGATTATGCAGTCCAGTTAACGTTTTCATACTAAAAGAGCTTTTACCTACATTTCATAGTTGAATAAACAAAACCTGTGTTGAGAGTAAAGACAGCTTTACCTATGCATGGTCGCTTATCTTTCCAAATAAAAATCTAGTTATTCATGTTCAACTGTAGTTAGATTTCTATATGCATATATTTAACAACATGTTGCAGGTAAATGAATGATTTCACATATTAGACTGGCTAAGTGCATGAAATGAAATAGCGAAAAAGTAGTTTAAAACATTTACCATCATTTTTGGGTGCGGGTGGCTTCCTGGTGGCCCAGTTGGTGCGAATGCTGCGACTGCCGAGCCACTGGCCATTCATGGCGGCAATAGCGCTTTCCGCTTCCTGAAAAAAAGAACGCATTGGAATATAGAACTGATTGGTATAAAGCATACATGTCCAATTTAATGACAATAAAAAAAACTGGGATAACGGATATCCGGCAACTCAGCAGTTCTACTCAATTCCCTATTCATATAAAATTCTTTTCCATGTAGTTGATGATTCCTGAATATTTTGTAAATGTACAGTCTGAGCAAGTAATTACCCCATAAATAGGTCAACGCAAATCATTATGATATATGTACCATATCTAGGTTTCCATTTTCAAATAATTACTCAGCTCTCTATATAAAATGAAATAACGATTTGGAAAAACGAAAGTTTTTCCTTTGCTGGCAACTAATACAGATGATGTAATTAGCTTAGAAAAACGTTACACACAACAGACACGATGGTAAATGTCATTGGGGTTGTCAGGCCCTTTTTCTCTGAATTAGATAGGTTAGTTAGGAGAATTCGTGTAAGGGGAATGGAGGGGAGAGTGTCGACAATTTCATTTTTCATGGAGTAACGTCATGCGACGGGACCATACATATACACACCTCCATATATATATACTTGTATGTATGTATGTATGTATGTACGTGTTCTCTTGCAAAAATATACTGTATATATACACACACATACACATGTGCAAACATGTATTCCAAAATACAAATATACTAAAACACACACATATATATGTGAACGCACGCACATATATGTATATAAACATTTCAAACGGGCAGGCAACGCTGAAGGCTTTTATCATATTATGTAATTAAATGGTCTATATCATTACCGTAATTGCTTGTCCCAGTATACATTAGCGGGAATATTATCTTTTATTCATGTTCATTTGCCTCAAATAACATTCAACGTTAGTTTATCTAGAATCTATCAGTTACAAACACACACAGAGTACAACCGAAGTTAGATTATATTAAATAAGTGCGGATGGCCCCATTATAATATCGATATGAAAATAGAGAAAAAAAAACGATAATCGAATACATGAAAATGTTTCGGCGTCAAAAATGTTTGACTTTTATTTTATTTATTTATTTTTGTTTGTGAGTTACAGGAATACGATTAGTTATACTTAAAGAGTAAAAGTTATGTCTCATTATCTGGTTCTATGCAAATTAATTACATCAGAGTTAGTATCGTCAGATATCAATAGTGGGATATTACAGCATTTAAGATAGTTTAGTTAATAAGTTACTTATCATTAACTACTGTTCTAAATAATAACACGAGGATAATAAATGGATACAGCCTTTGCATAAAGCAACGATAACAAGGATACAACACAAACATGTTATTTTTTCCTCCAAGCCATATTCATATACATAGAATATTTGAATGAATTAACTAGGAAATTCAGTTAAATTTTTCTTATGGTAATCACAGTAATAGTCTGTATTCGAATGTTTAATCTAGATTAACAATCATTTGACATTAATACATTATCACCTTTCAACATTTAATAGTTTTCCACAAAATTCGGAATGATTTATTACAGAAAAGTCAAACTGCGCAGCAGAGTAAATCTGGATTGAAGATCAAAAATAGACAAAAATCATTTCACAGTAACTCCCCGTCTCGGGAAAACAATTTCAACTAAAGCTACCCACGTGAGATGAAACTATTATGTTCTTAGTTTGTTGGAGAAGAGTCACAGTATTCGGTACTGGATCTGTAAAATCTCTAAAATGAGAAAAAAAAATGCACAGAAATTTCAAAAAGGACCTCTTGAATTAGGAAATAAATTTATAGGTGCATAGTATTTATAATTCGGTTATCTTCTGAAGGTTTCAGTTGAATTAAAAAAAAACATATAAGCTTTGTTTGTATAACAATGTGATAGAGTACGATGTGTTTTCATTGTTTCACACCTATGTCAAATAGTAGCCAGGGAAACAGAATTTACTTTGTACCGATGCTGTCGACTATCCACAATGGATTTGGTATAGTATAATACGGTACGGTACGGTACGATTGTTGTATATATATATACGTCGCTGGCTGTATTGTTTTTGTACGTAATTGTAACGTTGCTAATTACGTAGCATTCCTTGGAATGTACATTGAAACTCGTCCAACCTGTCCCCGTGTAGGGCTTGTTGAGTACGATGTTTAATTACGGAGAGCATTGCACAATTATTAATAGGAATACAAAGAATATTATTAACGCCTTGAACAATGCGAACAAGCTATCCGAGTGAAATTACCTTCTGAACGGACGGGCCAGTGCACATTTCGGATTTCATGGTAGGAAAGTTTTTATTTGAAAATTACTCGCGCCCTATGAACAAGATGTTAAAAGAAAAGATAAATATAACTACAAGATAGATGGGTACGGGCATTCAGTGTCGTAGAAAATACGAGCTTCCGTCTTAAAATATTAGAGCATCCCCTTTAAATCGACTCCGTACCTTTTACTATAGCTGGTTCACTCCCTGTACGGCCGGATGGGCAGGTCGCTCGTTACGAGTCGGTAAGAGAGTTCCAGTGGGGTGAGCGGCGGTGGTGGTGGTCGCGCGGACACAGAGCAACGGGAAACAGGAAAGGGCAGGGCGGGAGCGGGGGCGAGGGTGTAGTAGGGTAAGAGCAAGTAAGCTAACGGGGCTATCAGCTACCCACTACGTATACAAGGAACGTACAGTGTTATACTAGCTAGCTCGCCAACCAGCCAACCAACCAAACAACCGACCAGTTAGCCAGCCAGCTTGCTTACACTAGTTACCCATCTACCTATCCTTATTTCCTACCTATGTATGTATAGTATTCTATACTAATACCTAGTGCAATCATTTGTAATTAGTGCCCGCGGTCACTGTTCTACAATTCGTGGCCAATGATGATAGTACACGGCTGTACATTAGGTATGTAACGTTCAGGGATCGGACGATATGCTGCTGATGGTAATGGTAAGTACAGTGTCCCGTGTCTGTTCATACTGTGCCAACACTACCCGTTATACTGGCGCGTGCTACTTGAAACTCCGTCGCTTGGGCGCACGTCGCTGCGAACAATATCAAAATTGATGTCTTATGGAAAAAATATAAAAGCTTCCTCGGGAGATTCCCAACGGACCATGCTCACTGAAACACTCTGTATATATCACATAAGTAACGCACCACATGACGAACTTTTTATTATTGATCTGTCTGTTTTTTTCCTCCACCAAATTTGAATGATGTGTCTGTTTAGTGGAACAGTTCAAGAATACAACAGGACTGTATACATTACGAACCGATACATCAATTACGCCGTTAATTAAAATATTGTCACCGGAAGTACAACACAACACATGCAGAAAGAAAAAAGTTATATTCATCTGGGTGTCATCGAGTTCTATGTTGTACGCATACGTACCCGATCCCTTTATGGTCTACACCTAGCTACCTATGTAACATACATACATGTATAGAGGGGGGTGAGAGGGGGGAAGCGTATGGTACATATGGCAGCTAGTAAATTAGATGAGCGGGAGGAGGCAATGGGAATGTTTTCTGTGCTGCTCACAACGACGAGGTGTTGTGTCCCTATAATCCGGCTTTCCAACCAACACCGGATAGCGCGGTAGCATGGAACACATGGACCAAAAAGGGAATGTCATCTTATATCGTTCAAGACAAAAGCTTTACGCTTTGGGAAACGCTGGCAAACGACGGGGTTTACATTTCTCCGGGTATCTTCTTGTTATGGATCTCATTTCAGTGAAATTGCCAGACTTGTCGTTTCGGGAGTTTGCTCTGCGAGACACTGCTGTCTGTTCGTCGCCCGCCTGTTCGGACGACACTGAACGCCCAACGCTCCCTCGCTCAAACACTTTGCATCAAACAAACATACGAAATACATTACACATACAGACATATAGTATGTCACACCTACATGTTTCCGAAGGACCGAGTGCAACTATGTGGATTAATGGGGGAATCATCTTTCCATACCATCCCCTATAGCATGGCTGGTATACAAATAGCAGACAACAAGGAAAACTCTGCTGCTATTTTAATAAACTGTGCCAAGTTTATAGCTAACAGACTCCGATACACGGACCATGCATGCAGTTCACTGGCGGAAGATAAAAACACGCTAAACTCTAATAAAAACTTTGTCAAACTTTTTGTTCGTCTACAAGTATTAGAGAGAAACCTACAAGAGCAGTAACTCAAAACCATAACTGCTGCTTACAGACATTTGTTTATTCGTTTTATTAAACTAGAAATATGAAAACGTGCGCTAAATAACTGGTTTCTAGTGTACTTGGATGCGCAACGTAACGGCACCGTAGGGTAACCACCAGACACATTTATATACGCACACCATGTGAACCATTAGCACCTGGTAAAACAATACAAATACAATAACAAATTTTTCAAATAACGACTTTTAATTCATTTTGATTGAAATAACTTATTTAGAAGTGTTCGACAAAAATAAATATATGAATCACCGTATTGCGCTTCACATTTTCTCTTTTTCTGATTTTCCCTTTTCATTTCATCCATCAACTAGACTCAACACTTTACTTTTGTATCGTGGTTATTTTTAATTCTATATTGTAAATAATGATGGTATTTCTTCCATTCATGCTTCAGTATGAGGAGATGATGGAACCGTTATCATTTCAACTTCCGGTTACAGTCCCTCGTGCTTTGATCTATACTGTCGTATTCCTTTCACAAAAATCAGTTCAAGATGATTTTGCCTGTTCGTTTTGTATCCAGTTTAACTCCCAAAGCAATATAAAATGGTGAAATGATTTTTTTCACATTGAATTATGTGAATGCTATATGAAGTTAATGAGAGGTATAACCCTTTGATTGTATTCATTTCAGTATTGGATTATTGCACAACTATAATGAAAGAAGTAGAAAAATAGGAAATATGTATGTAGGTATACTAGAAGTGGTTCGTCGTATTATTACATTTTTCACTAGGTACATTTATTCTTTACTTGATTTTCCAAACATGCAGAGTAATGCATAGAAAACGAACAAACAAACACAGTTTTATTAACCCAATTTTCTTTGGCTTAGTTCGACTTTGTCCGTATTATCCGCAACAGGAGCAAGTGTGCTTGTCGTAATGACAAACAACGTCGACAGATCAAACAGTGATTGCTCATCCGTCGGTTCCGCTGTCGAGCGCGCAGCCAACAGAGTTGAAACAGGCCAGTACCCTGTCTACATCATTACATGTATTGTAAGTAGATTCTGGTGGATGTAAACCGCAGGCACGTAGCTGATTTAAGTTCGTCACGGTAAGAAAACTCTGTATCTATCGCAGGTACATAACGGTACCATATACCTAACCCACTTCAACTCTCTCTCATCCAATGCATTGTATCCTGTATCAAAGTATCGCCGCCACTCCCCACACACCAACATATCTTCCGAGCTCTAGATACTCCAGAAACAACCATCCTAATTTCACGCCGCACCGTTGCTCCGTTCACCTGGTCTGCCCGTAACTCCACTTTACGTCCCACTGCTGATACACTATGTACATACAACATGATAGGTATGTATGTACAGGTTATATAGTACCCAAGCCGCCAGCCATAATCGCACACAGCCAGCCAGCCAACCTACGTATATCCGACATCACTGTTATTTTCTTTACATCCAATTACTACGGCCAAAAAACCCCTCATCGTAATATAGAAATAAATCTGCAGAATAAAAAACAATGAATACTATATAATTTAGTCAGATAGTGTCGCGAAATATTTAAATCGAGAATTAGCTCAATTCTTCTACATCGAAATACAAAATATAATCTAATTATTCTGTAGATGGAAAAGTCAACTGGGTACGCAGATCAACACGAGATTCAATGAGCAGGTATATTTCTCTGGTGCCAGTGGTATTACAGAAGCTGGATACAAACAATATCAATTGAGGTTATAAATGATTTTAATTTAGAAATTACGTGCTCAGACGTTTAATGCGTTCACAGTTTTTCAAAGTTGGAATAAGTACGGCTGTCGTGGGTAAGAGTAATTTCGTAATATCTCGCTGGCTGGCGTTAAATTCAAGATGTGTTTTATTATGTCTTTATGAATTGTCACATATTTGACATATATTTCATTGAGTATTTTATTTTCGTCGTTAATTTACAATATATTTATATTTGTTCGTTTACTAGTAATGAATTTTTTAATAACGCAGCACAATAATAATGTTTATCTTAACATATTTTCTGTAATAAATAAATAGCTTAATGATTCAGGGTTGTAGCGCCCAATATGTCGTCGGGCACAAAATTAAAATATGAAAAAAGAACAATTACGGGGTGGTGTTATGATTTCCCCGTGGAGCAGAAACTGTGGCTTGGTAGGGTATGATTATATCTATGTTCGCACAACGCAAGGTAAGACAACACAACGTGGCGCATCGCCCGATTCACGGTTCCCACTGGACTCGAAATCCAAACACTTTAAACATCTCTTGTATAGAAGTAAAATTTCACAGATCCTCGCATTCTCTAATACCGTGACCAATTCGAAAAATGCGAACTGATAAATATTGTCAGAATTTACATTAACCTGTTCAAATTCAAGTTAACTGCTTTTTCAGAATAAACATTTTCATTTGTGGCTTGAGAGTATACTCTGATAGAAAAGATGGTTGGGATGCTACAAAAATGTAAATTTTGCGTTGGTTTATTGATCAGTTACACATTCAACTTATATAGCTGCATGCAAAAGAACAGGCACAAGAGATAAATCTTGATAGCTAGATTCCCCAAAATATAATTTGCATTACACAAAATAAACGCCACAAGCCTTAAGAATGTTCATATAATGTTATGAATATACAGCAATTAATTACAATAACTCTTATACAATATTGACATATACAAAGATTTATAAGCTACAAAATATATAAATATTTATTAGCGTAGTATACGGTTTTCAATTTTCCAGTAACCAGAGTAGTTACCAAAATTAAAAAAAAACGCGTTGGTTTTTTTCCTTACGGATCACACTCATTATTTCGTGCAAATATGGGCAGGGGGTGGATTTACAAATGGTCCAATGTAAACCGAGTATGTATTTCAGGGAAACCGTGATCAACTGACACGTTTCGCAAGGGTTGTGTTTCGAACGTGTTTGCTAACGTACAAAAAGTCTAATAAATACCATTCACGAATGTTGAAAACCACGAAAAAAAGAGCTAGCTATTATAATGTTTACATCCAACCCTGTTCAACACATGAACATATGAGAACATAAGAGCCCCAATGTTAAAGGATAAAGTATACTAATGAAATTCAAACAAATATTTTTCCAAATACATATTTTTTCTTGAATGTTTTGGAAATGGAATTTGCGTGTTTATGTTCACTCGCGTTGTTATTTACAGTTCTCGGTTATAAGTTGTTCTATATTTAAAAATTTACTCTGAATATTACGTGATAAAATTGGCTTACAATTTCTTTCTCGATGGTATAATTTCTGATAGTTATATACAGTACTAATGTATGTAATAAGATACTGTATTTTCCAATAAAATGATATCGGAAGATTGTTCATTTGTTTTGAACGGTAAGATTAGACAATGAAATAATAAAAGGGAAGATCGATGTTTTAGTCTATAAGATAAGACTAGGATTGCTACTCCATTGCTTTGAATAGTATAAGTTCCGACCTAGAGATGTCGCATAAAGCACTTAAAGTTTGTATAATTATATTTATGGTATCCGCAAGTTAACAATGCTTAAGTTATAATTGAATGTATGTCTAATTAGTTAGCTGTGAAATGATTTTGTTCCCACTTTATTGAGTAGCTTCTCTGTTGTTTTACTAGTACAACAGAATAATGTTCAGTTGATGTGATAATTTGGTGTTCATGGGGGTGCGTTACTGAATAAGAAATGGGGATAAACTTCTTGTTTTAACTTTGGAGAATTTAATAAGATTTTAATCATAATTACGGTAATCATTATGACATTAATTCCTACAGCTAGGCTTTCCAGTTTACTAAGTCAGTGTACAAAAAAACGAGAATTTGTGATTTAGAGGCGAAATGAGGTTAGACTGTACTTTAGTGCGCGTGCGTAGATAATAAACGATAATCTAGGGCAGAGATGAGTTTGTACTTACCGCTTTCTTTATGAAAGATACAAATCCATAGCCTTTAGATTTCAGGGTCTGTGGATCACGTACAACCCTGCAATCCCTGTAACAAAGACATTTATATTTATACATCTGTTTGTATAAACATGTGTAATACAGATTCATTCATTTATCCGTATTTAAGTTTATAAAGATACAATAACTATGACACATTAGTGTGACAATTAGTTTACTTTGAATATTTTACTAACTTGCTGATAGCTATATACGTCGTTGAATTATTTAAATTTATTTAAAAAGTTTCTCTTATATAGGAACAGTAACGAACCGAGGGTAGCCTACAATGAGCTGAGCATATTTTTATGAGAAAAGTATATTATTTAAATATGAGTCTGGGCGCATGACGGTCCTTTTAATGTTTTTAATACAGACAGCCAGTATTTACATGTTAACTAGCGTCTAACATTCATAAATATTCATTGCACACCTAATTTTTAACGGACCCAAAGTAACAAATTCACCTGCGATCCGGATTCACGTCGGTGCCAGTAAGGAAATCAGTTAGTTTTGTCGTTGCTCTTGTGACACGCGTGGCACGACGGAATATTATTCACCTCTATGGTACTAAAGCTACAGGTACACATTAAGCACCATTACGATGCTTTTCGCTCACTACCGGTACAATACGTCACGTAATATTACCCACATAACGCTACCGTACCTACGTTATTTCGCACTACATTACGTAACACGGAAATATATGCACGTTTTACGTGTAAGAACATTTTCTGTTGCCGTGCGTTACTACGACAAATTTACTTGTTTTAACTTAGACCCCATGTTGCCGTTGTTGGGAGTCATACTCCGTTTATTAACGTGCTACATCTTTTGTTTTGTTGAATAACTAAGTCAACAAAATTATATGCAGAGAAAAATGTCAGATTTCTACATTTACTTATATGTGAGGTGTTCAGTATTACACTGCATTTTATATATGTATATTTACTTATAGATCTTCCAGTACCAATTATAACGTAGTATTTTCTCTATTGTGTACACAGATATTATATGTACAACTATTTACTAACGAAGAGACAATGTTACACAATGTTGTTTCATGCTGATTTATGTAACGTTTTGTCGAGTGGTGTCGAGGAAGCAGAATAATTCGCAGTCTGCTGACCACAAAATGCTGTCGGCTTCTGAGATCATATAACACGAAATAGGTGGAACCTCTGAATATAAATCCACACAAATTTTCCGCAACGAAACTTGGATAGTTTACCGACCTGGAGCAGTTTGCCCAATGCGTTCTTTGCACGGGACAGGCACAGGATAAAAGGGGACACCGGTGAATGAATCGAGTCTTGAAGAATGAATGCAGTTCACTACACATACACACGCGCGCGCGCCCATGTTTGTAATGCAGAGTTAAAGAAAGAGACAAAGTGAATGTATGTGTGTGTGTGCAAAAGTAAGAGAGGACAACAAAAAGTAGTAGTGCAAGCGGCATCATCCTTCTGAACCTGCTGACATATTCATGGAGTTTAAACATTGTTTACTTCTCTCAAATATCTACATACGTACGTACGCATGTTTGCAGTAACCATGTAAAATAGTAGATCTACGATTTCATCTGTCCCTGCTAGAAGATATATGAAATGAGGATGATGCAAATAAAAGACACAGAAAATCAGTTTGAAATGCAGCTCCATGTGAAACATAAAAGATATAACAGATATATTCCGTTTTGCAAGACGAATTTATTGTAATTTAATATTCACTATCGAACTCGACATTTACATGTGCAGTTTTGAGATTTTTCAGTGACAATTTCACATATATGTAGTTCTCTGGGTAAAATCAATTTGTTCAGTACAATTTGATATACATAGATAACACGTGTTATAGTTTATTTAAATTTCTGCTGTTGAAATGTGAAATCCGTTGAAACTTGTTATGATTTTGCTATTAAATAAAATGACAAAGGAGGAACTGTGTGCTTGTTTATGCCTGCTAAGAAAAGCCGCGTCTGCGTAGGATGCATCTCACTAAGAAAATGCGTTGAAAAGAACTAACAAATCCTTAATACTCCATTACGCTAGAAACTTGAACGGAATATGTGGAACAGCGATTTGTTATAACGCAGCGCGGCTCGATTTATCAATACACGCTTCAGAAAATCTACTGCATCCATTGAACGTCAGACTCCGCTTTTGTGTATCCGTATATTGGGCCAGATGACACGCATAAATTATTATACCCCATATGATTTATTTAATGTGAACTGGAGTTCATGCGTAAAGTCGTATATGCCTTAAACAAACATCTTTAACTCCGTCCAAAGCTCCAAAGCGTAGCAGCTCTCATGCCACTGCGAAGCGCATTTATTTCAAACGAAATGAAAAACACTTTATCTTAATGATTTTTATTAAAATGGATGCGGTTTTTTTTAAATAAAATGTAGTAGAGAATAAGTATCAAAATATTTGAATATTTCTTTTATTCAGTAACGAAATGTATATTGTATATTTTAATGTATAGCTGAAATGTTTACTGTTCTCGTTTCGTTTAATTTGATTTTTGTCTAATTACCAAAATGTCATATCTCTTCCGGACCATATATGCCACAATTGATGTGAGGTTTAAAATAGCCATAACCTTTGAATATTATGTATATTTATGGATATATACAAATGTGAACGAAAATAAAAACTCTATTCGTAGTTATACATTTCCATCCAACGTTTAACATTTACTACATATAACCTACTCTTCAATGTGCGGTTAAAATTGTCATATATTATAGACGTTTTGTGGTTGTCATTATGGGTCAAAGTTCAGATATTTTTTTTTAATTCAATGTCAATATGATGATTCTTTTATTATGTAAAAATTACTGTAATTTATTTGTCAATTTATTTCATACTATAATTCCATGTATATTATAGACATGTGTAACATAATTTTTCAAATTCTATGTTAAATTTCTGTAGATTTTTGTTTTAATCTTATTTTTTATATTTAATATTTACAACACAACAACAAAGCTTCAATATTAGCTATTTAACATGCTATATTTCTAATACAAATATGAAGATTATAAATGTTTAGTTTGTTAGAATGAGCTTGAAACTATATAGGGACTAGGTATACGTTAATAATTTAAACGTTAAGTTAGTTGAGCAGCCTAAAATTGTAGTTCAAGTCCTGATTTCCCCACAAAGAAGTTTCTAAGAAAGTGTTTCTCTTTTAACTCAATGAAAAGGGATCGCATTATTAATACTACATGTCAAGTATAATTCAGCAACGTAGTTCAAGTATTACCTGTCAACCTGTCCATTTACCTATTTGCTAAATTGAGCCGTCTGCTTTATAGAATAACATTTCAGAGAATGGAATAAAGCGCACCATGTTTTCGTTACTTATTGAAATAACATTTTCAGTTAGGAATAAATAAAAGATTCGTTGTATTTGTTCTTTAAACATTCGTTCTTTAAATTATATGAGCGGAGTCAAAGGTGGGCACAAAACAAATTACAAATCAATAATTATATTCAGGCAATGTATGATAAATAATTACAATTTAATGAACGAAAACAATGTAAGTTAGTTATATTTACTTTGGAGTGTGTGTTTATTTTCTTCACAAAGAAACTTCTATCATGTATTGTTTACTTTTAATTCATATTATAATTAAGATAATGGATATATAATTAATGTCAAGAATTCTATTTTTATTTATGGAATTTAAATTCATTTATAAGTGAAAGATACTTAATTGTACGCCAGATATTGTAATATAAATAATGCAATGAAATTTGCCAACAATTTTTTATGCTATATTATTAGTTAGTTATCTCGAATTACAATGTTACATTAATAATAATTACGTACATACTTTATGTTATATTCTGTATAAGCGGAGAACGAAATAAGTAGTTTCGTCCTACACGATAATGACACAAGAGTAAACAAGATTCGTTGCTAATTTGTACAATTACAGTGTGGCCTTAGCTTCAGATATTAAATTATATAGCGTATCGAGCGAAACGTTGCTTGCTGGAACCAGCAAAGCCCTCTAGTTAAATATAATGTCATAATGTCTACTAGTTTAATGTACACGACACTCTTGTATACATGCTGCCTTCTCTGATGCAATTGTTTTAGAAATATTCCAGTCAAATTCACTTAGTAAAGTTTGTACGTAGTAGGGAATTATTTAGAATCTAGTGATTTATATGAAACTAAATGGAAACTTAAACATGCGTACATGCACATACATATATAGTACATACATGTACTACGTACAAATACACGATGTGAATGAGTTCAATTTCGAATACAGCACACATTTATTCCGCTGCCCGACCGCACTAACTCCATCAGAACATTTTAACAAATTCATCTCTGGGCTATTAACAGAGCTGTAACGTGCATATGTAACGCGCGACCGGAAGGTGAAAAACGTTTAACAACACCTGTGTATGTACTGTACATACATATGCGAAACAGAGCGAGAGAGAGAGAGAGAGAGAGAGCCAGTACAGCCCGATGACTTTATAATTTAATACAACTATGGTTTTAATAGAACAAATTTATCTGCAATGTTAATGAAGCCACAATGATATATCTCCCTGTAGACAATGCGGGACCAATTTCCAGTCAATACAAAGTGTTGTGGTGTTAGCAATTTGTAGTACCTCTATGTATTCAGTAGTAGTGGTGGTAGTAGTAGTAGCTATATAGTAAATGCATAGACTATTAGACAGCTAAAATATGCAGTGATAGAAGCAATGGTACTAGTACAGGACTACAATGTAGTGTAGTGTATGAGAGTTAACGATTCCAGCATTGGAGATTCGGTGGAAAAATTCTAATCCTATGGGATTTAAGGGGGAGTTCAGAGAGACACGGTGGTAAGATTAAAGATTGAAACATAATCAAGTCATGAATACTGATTTGTATTGTAACCGTATTGAATTATTAAGGCGCGTGGTCCCACCGTTGGCTTGGCTTGGCTTGGTTAGTGCCTACTAGCTGGCGACGTTGCTGTTACTCCCTACAGTTTGTTTGTTCTCTCTGTACTCTTCTCTATCGTCGCTCGCCGTTACGTCCCTCTATGTGTGTGTGTATGTATATGTGGCTAAATGTGTACAAGTATATATATATGCATGTGTACATATATGCTGTGGGTAAGTCTATATGTATATATGTGTGTGTGTGCGTTAGGCTCGACACGCGTTCCACCAGCACCAGTGCCGACGCCATTCTCCTTAGGGAAATAATGTACTCATCCACGCTATGCGGCGGTAACCCGTTCTTCTGCTCACAGAATTCTACTAACCTTCTACCTTACTAATTAATTTAAAATGTATCCTACAGTTTCTACGTAATTATCCGCCTTATATACATGGAAGTATGGCAGAGAGAACGGGCCAAGGGTCGGGCGCAGCTAATTTTCATTTGCGGGATTAGAGAGCACACAATGTCGATTGCTGTCTGTCCTGTTCTACTTTGCTCTATTCATTTCTCTCTATCTATCTCTATC
>JAGJTL010000016.1:3545710-3561486 GCA_022063505.1 Calosoma granatense
GCATATATATAGCATATATGTGAAGCATATGTATATGTCTATGTATACGGAGTTGGCAATGAGTGCCAGTGCCAGTTCCGTTCCGTCTATGTAACGTAACGTACCATAAAGGGTTCACCGAACTTCCAACGCAAGGGTACTTTTCTATATGCGCGACGCCATGGGATTCTGGATTCGGGAGCGGGGCCGAATGGGCTTGATGACGCCGGGTTAGGTCGGTCCGTTCCTGGAAGTGAGATGAGCATAGCCATAGCGCATAGAAGCGCAACGCGACGATAAGACAGAAAAGGACAATGGAACGTAGTGCGACACAGATCCAAGAGAGAAAGTGATGATGCGAGTACTGGCGCACAACGCTATAGTAGAGGGTGACGGTAGTGTGGAGTACTGGTACAAGAAAGCGTCACACTGAACACTGTGGCGCATTGGTGAACGAACGTACAAGGAAATGAAACGGGAACTGGTACTACGACAGAATAGGTAGAGAAGCAGAAGTGTAGCTGGGGTTGTGGGAGGGCTGGTGGTAGTAGTAAACAGTAAAACCGACCATAAGTAGTGTGTGCCTGTCTGAACTTTCCCCGGACCCATTCTCAACTCCCGAGTCCAGACCCTAAATACGGCTCCACTCTAGTCCTTATAACCGCAAAGAAGAAACTCCTGGTTGGCATTCATCAATTCGAATATGCTTTGTAGAACTCGGAAGGGTAAATTGTGCGTACAACTGATACAGTCGTGCGCAGAACGCGTTATTGTTCCGTAAACGTGAATTGTTCTTAAAGAAATAGAATTTTAACCCTAAATAAGAATTATGAATGCACACACAATTTAACCCTACACTTTAGGGACAATTTAGTGAGTCTTAGGCACGCGAAATTTACAAACAACACTCCCAATAAACTTAAACATTATTAATACACACTTGCACAACAATTCGTGTAAACTGAAACGGTAACGAATACTGGCTGTGTGAAGTTTATACAGCTAGACTTATGCTAACAATTAATCATTTTGTGAAGTATTCTGCTTAATTCAATAAGAAAAAACAAATATATAATTTCCTTGTATTGACCTGTAGACCTTGTTATAGTAATTAGAATTGATGTGTTTCGTGGCGTTATTATGATGAATCGTTAGTGTGCTAATTTAAATGAAATCAAAGTAGAAACTTTGCATTCTTTTCGTCAACTATTTATGTTGCAACTGGGATACTATTCAACTATTATCTCTGAGGACACGTGAAGTCTCTAGTGTATGCAGAAAGTCGCACACTTGGGCTGAACTTTTTGATAAGATTATGGTTCGTGCTGCAACCATTCCAGGCGACTGCCTCGCTCTTTAGGGAGTTAACTCTTCAATTTTTCAAAGCGCTAGAATATGTATACAGGCTCCAGATGGTCATATTGAACTATTATTGTAGTTATCTTTTATATTAATAAAGCAAAAAAAAACCTCATGTGTATCACAAAATTCGAAGGATTTTCAAGGAAATTTAGAATGGAAAAGAGGTCTCAAAGTTCTAATCTAATTTATTTCAATTTTTTTTTATCAAATGAATTTTAAAAATATTTCATAACTTCAACATCTATGATAATCGAGCTCAATATTTTTTTTATCTATACAGATTAACAGCATATCACGTTTTTTTTTGTTTGATATTAAGTGAAAATACGCGTACGTTCTTGTGTTAGTGATTATGATACACAAGAAATCCATTATTTTCGAGTTTATATGATCGACAGCACACATTAGCTGTTAATATGATTTAGTGATATGTGATTTCTATATAAATGTAATTGTCATAATGAGTAAATATTTATTTATACGTCAGCATATAGAAAATACATTTCGAGAAATGACAATAAATTCACGTGTCGACTTCTGTAGCGAATTAAAAACGAATAAGGATAGTTTGAAAATTGTGGGGGGAAGTGAGAGAGTTTCTTTCCTTTTCGGAATTCCAAAGTTGAAGTAATTTGTGTAATGACGCGCTACGACACTTTTATAGTCGAGTGCACGCTAGACATTGCTTAATTATCATGACACACACATACATATACACACATTTTATGTTTAAGTACAGTCGTTGAGATACATGTTGAATTCCGGAAGTAGTGAATGCAGGGACCGTGTGGGTGGTTGTGCGCGAGGCGCGCCAGAGGGGTGGAGGCAGCGCAGGGGAGGGAGTGGTCATTGTATAGAGACAAGTAACAATGTATAGATGAATGTTGCATAGTATGGCGTAGGTTAGTAATAGGCGCGTAATGGATACGTACATTAGTGACATTTACATTGCGTTTTTACGACAATTAGTTCAGAACTTGAACTATTTGATTGGAGACAAGAAAATAAGGTAGACAGCGGATATTCTTATGAAAGAGCTTACACTGATTTTATAATGTTACATATGTGCCTGTATACGTTCTAATAACCCATAGTGGATATTACATTTGTCATAAAACCAGTATGTACTAATCAATGATTTCTATGCAAACAAAGTCAATGTACTCCTGATTTACATTGTAAGATAGAAGTTAAAATGTGATAAGCAAATGATTTTCTTGACAATGCAACTAGAAAATAAAATAAATTGAAATATTTTCTATCGTTATAGACACGAAGGGACAGTATTCCGGAACAGTGAGAGTAATACCGTTATAAATTGTCGTATTATAGTGTATACATGTATTTTTAATATTGTACATATAATTTTTATGTAATTTTCTAGCAAGCTTATTGAATATTGTATGGAAATTATTTCCAGACAATATAACCTATGGAAATGATACTGATCTCTTCTATTGAACCGGGTTTCAGTGCAAGTGCGTAATCGTCTACGGGGGATCGATGCTTAACTAATAATAACAGTAATTTCGAGCAATAAAAATTCAGTCAGCATAAAAGTCAGCTCAAGTTTCAAGGAAAATTACACTACTGATATATGAATAAATAAACAAGCAGCGAGTTGATTTCTTTGTGAAAATGGAAATACTAGTAGACGTGACTGACTGCTGTTCAATAAACTACCGATAATTCTATTATTCCCATAGCTATATGGTGGGTTTCAGTGGACAAGTTTAGCCGAAATAGTGAACTCAGCTCTACTATTCTATAGGAGATAACGTTACATCTATAACAATCCAGATGAGACGAGGATCAAATTTCAGTAAGCCACCTACTTGGTTAACATTCGCTTCTTGCGATATATTAGCCTTGTATGAAACTGTTGCTATGTATGTATGTGATGTATCAGTTTGTATAGGTATATACTTAGAGTAATAAGTAGTAGTAGCTACATTGACACAATGAGTTTGTGTTGGTTGGCTGTATCTCCCTCAGTGCTTCGTAGTAGTACAGCACTTAGCGCTCATATTGGAGGCCCAGAATATTCGAGGCGCTCTGCAGTCATGCCGCGGAGGTAAGAGGGTGGTAACCGGAAGCCATTCGTGAAACGTTATTGTAAATACTGTGGATGAAATGTGCGTGCGGGCCTTGCTTTTATTGTAATACATTGCGTTGGTTTTTTGCTGTTCGCACAACAGTGGTCGACCGCACAGCTCAATAGTTCCGGGTTCAAATTCTAATTGGCATCGCTTGTGAAGCGTATAGCATCGAGTGCTACTACTACTACTAGTCTAATATAGTATATGATGCTGTGTATATTTTCCTAGATGTATGCGAGAATCCTTCGCTGGCTGATAAATCAGAAACGTTGCACATACACATTGCTGCGAACTGGCACTCGACCAAAATCCATAAATGTTCAAGAACAAAAAACTACACTGGTTTTAAATCCACAGAAACTTTCTGGATAACAAAACTATAATTACATTAATTGAATAATCTAAATGCATCATTGTCTATGGAAACCATGTACGATGCCATAATCAGTGCCAGCATTAATTGCGTTTTAGTGATGAATACATAACACGTTTTTAAACATCGCATTCTATTCTTCATTTTTAAATTCATCCTCAATATACTAAAGGCAGATTAAAAATATTTATTTTATTAATCCATTTACGTAAATAAGTTTAGCTGATATATTTACAATAATATAAGATAGTTGTTGATATGATAATATTATGAAAACATTCGGTAAATATACGAGTTTGAACGAGTTAGTTCATGTGAAAAGACGACTAGCACTTACAAGCATGAATGTTGGAGCAGCGATTGCATTCATAGCATTGGTCGAGTCGATTCGCTAAGTTGAATCAGATTGACAGATATGCGGGTTCGGAGAAGAAAGTATCAAAAGATTTATTTGTTTTTCTCATACACGTCTGTTTTCCGCGTTGATTTGCAAATAGAAAAATATTTGTATAAGAGAAAATATCTGAAAAACGTTAGAGTAGATCGATGGAAATGTACTCAAAGGATTTTCGTTTTCACATGGGAATTACATTTTGGAGAAATTAAATCTTGAATCTGAAAGTTGTACGTTATAAAACCATTTTGTGTAAAGATGAAAGTAAAGGTAGTTAAGATACAAACTAAAGCAACAGGCAAGTTATGTGAATCTGTTCATTCACAATGTAAGACATCTGAAAGATGAAAAGAATTGTAATGTTTATTAAAAAGTAACAATGTTTTTTTATTATATTTCCTGGGTAGGCCTACATACGTTCTCTTCTTCAAGTTTCAATGTTACGCAACACACAATATGTCCATATTTATGGATTGCTTCTAAAATTTGTTTAAAGGAATATTCTATAACAGAATATTTTAAATATAAATATGATGGATGTTAGACTTCGTGTAGTTGTTTACTAACAGTTTTGTAATACCTTTTATAAAATTATTAATTAGATTATGAACTAAATTGCTCTTGTTGTACTGATACTTCTTGCACAGGAAAACTGATACAAGCTAAGGAGAATCATCTCAGTTTACATAGAGATATTAGAGTTTCTTGGAAGAAGTAC
The DNA here is from genome assembly GCA_022063505.1 of Calosoma granatense. Lineage (NCBI taxonomy): Eukaryota > Metazoa > Arthropoda > Insecta > Coleoptera > Carabidae > Calosoma > Calosoma granatense. The sequence goes on from JAGJTL010000016.1 coordinate 3,550,636, forward strand.
TTCTATTTACTGAGAAATCGGCAATTCAAATTTAATTCGAATCTTTGAAAGCAATTAGCTAATTTGAATTAGAGAAATTTTCATTTGAAAATGACGGTGCTGTGTTTGAGAGAGCGGAGTTTCTATTATTTCTGCATTATGAAAGATTTAAATGAAATGATAAAATGAATTAAATAATAATAAAAACTTTTGTAGCGTCAACAGTACCGGGTATTCTACCGTTTTATAATGACTATTAAAAAAGAAAATTAAAATGACGGTGCACAAGTATTGAACGCAGGCAAAGCTTTGAAAAATGAAGGGACAAAATTTTAAATACGCAAATGATATTTTCATCATGAAAGCCGGCTGCAAATATACAAAAGCGTTGATCATTTTTTTCACATGCAATAACAAATGGCATGCGGCACTTTTCAATATTCAGATCACGTAAACAGAAGAAAAATGAACAATATATTGAGCTAAACAAAAGAGGCTAGATGTGGATTTATTTGTGCTGGTCGCTTCAGTACGTTTAAGCAACCATAAGCAATTTGTATTGTGTAAAATTTAATTTCAGACCTTATGTAGGTTAATTACCTCACTAAAGAATATACGGCACAGTTTAAAGGCAGAAACTCCTACGGAATAAAATAAATTCCCTAAACACAAGGGGGTTGTTACAATTGACTAACCGTGTTAGTGTTAATAAATAAGGTTTTTACTGGAAATGTTACGGCAGTACTTGGTGCTTAGCTAGACGGTCTCACACTACCATTTCATCGTCAGCTCTGCATATGTACGTACGTATATATGTATACTATAAACTGACTACCAACCATTACACGTATCATCACTGTGCGATAACGAACATGTACGAAATTAGGAAATATACTAACTTTTATACACGAAGTGTACGGGGACATATTCACGAAACTACTGATTATGTATGCATTGGCACAGGCACTGGCCACATGTAAACATACATAATAAATAACTTGTGCAATGTCTGAATTGTCACTAAATACTGATACCGTCAAGTGAATGCATGTGATTATATACATAGGTATAGTTGCGTGATGGACAGTTTTCCCAGAATCAAACTGACACAGTATCGGAATAAGGAAATAACGAGTCAGTTATACATTGCTCAATTAATACCACACGAAGCATAATTTTTCTTGGATTAACTTTTTTCTTCTTTAATTAGTGTACAATCAGAGTTTGACAGTTTGATTGTGGTTTCGTCTGTGTAATTTATTGTATGTTTTGATACAATTTTACGAATGTATATCTTCATGCATAGTTATAGTGAAGTATGGCAGGAGATTGGTAAATATGAAGTCCATGAAATGCTGAGTGATGGATACATTAAACTTGTCTAAAATGTCAGGATATGCCGAGTTTTGCGTGGGATCAGTATAAAGTTCGTTTAGACTAGTTTATAGTCCATAGTAGGTAATGGTATATATGTACATCCATTACCATTGAAAATTCGACAAGTACGTACTTGATATGTAAGTGAAACAACCGAGTCAGGAACGGAAATGTTTCTTCAGCAAGTACAGACTGGTTTTACTGATCAGTGTTGAAAGAAGAGAAGACGAGCGAGTTGAATAATCATGGGATGAATATAAAGAAACCCGTTACATTACATCATTACAAATTGGAAGAATGCAATGAGGTCATCTGAATTACAGAAGTACCACAACGTCCGACTTTCGTTACGGCCTCCGTCACAGTCACCGTCACCGACGCTGACACTGACGCCGACGCCACCAATACATACTGCATCAGAGGAATTCAAATCTCGTACATCGACCGGAAAAACTATGGCTTCCTTATTCTGTGACACGAATAGGATAATTTACGAGGATTTTCTAAAGAACACACTGTGTTCTGTTCTGAATACACAGTTAGATTAATATTTAACAATGAAAAATTGAGATTTATGGATTTTCTATAATATTGACACAGAGTCGTATTGGAACATTTGACAATAAAGGAAACATATTTTTAAAATTCTTTATAAGGAATGTTTACATTGTACAAATGATGATGATGATGAATTAAAATAGTATTGTAATATGGATATATTCATTCAACATAATACGCATTATCAGACAATCTATTATGATAATACAAGTATCAATAACGTAATAGTATGTGTAATAATATGAACATTACGAATGTAATATAACACTCATAAGCTCCACAATAGTTACATCAAATTGTGTTAATTATTCCAATATAAATTATTGATCAATATAATAAACCCGTGATGGAAGTATTATTACAAAACTATAAATGAACACGTACAATTGATAGTCATTCCACATCTACTCTAATTAATATAGAAATTTTCGATTTCCGCCCGGTCTGGTTGAAAGCATTATTCGTACTCAACTTATATTGAATTGGACGTTCAAATATTGGGCTGAAAATTATTTCTGACAAACTAGTCGACATGTATGTGCAATTTATCCGAAATATTTTCAGTCGAAACTGGAGATCATTTAACTTGAATATTTTGTATTACAAAATTGATGATGATTTAGTGAAGTGTGTTTGTTCTCTAAAGACATATTTTTATTCCATCAAAATGAAATTGCAAAATTGTATGTGACATGTAAGTAAATAATACATGACTTCACTATATTTATATTTAAGGCTATTTATTTTGTAAATAGATATATGGATATTATTCATTTGAGCGTAGTGAAATGTGGTGGTAAGTTATAGTGCCTCTAGCGAGCGTAGCCGGTACCACGGGACATAGTTTACAGAAGATTTAGAGTAATTCATATGAAACTACTCGGTGCTATTATTGTTAGTTTATGGTTAGGGAATAAAAAGGAACGTAGGTGGTGAAGGGCAGAGTGTGGATGATTACGGAATATAAAGAAAAACGAGCAAAGCACTAACACTGAACACATTATTTCATTAACTGTACACTGAAATGCAATCTTAACACTGTACCATACACATTATCTATGTAGTTAGGTATCAACATCAATTAAACTGGTTGATTAGTTGAGTCATTTAAAGGAACCAAGGTCTGCGTATGTATGTATGCATGGGGTACAGTTATGTGTTTTTTTATCTTTCCGTTTCCGTGCGTGATGTCTTAGTAAATTTGAGTCACGAACATTGGAAATTTTTTACGTGCCAAAAAGATTTTCTAAATGATCTGTATGAAGTGAACTACGCATTCCTTATTCAATATTGAACCTGTTCTGTAACGCTGGTTGGAGTTATTAAAACAAATGTTTTTAATTACTGGCAGATTGGCGTTTGTTCGAGCAAGCGAGCAAGCGAGCGAGCGAACGAGCGAATGAACTCCGTCCGAGCGTGCTGGGGTAGATTCACAGGAGTCGAGTCAACAGACCGCGCAGTCAACAAAGCGCTTTGCAGCACTGCGTAGCGGCTGCTACATTTTCTTATTGATATTAGGGAAGAATGTGAACGAATCGTTTTTCCTGGCGCGCACATTTCCCTTTCCTACTTTAATAATTCAATTCAGTGACAGTTTCAATAAAATGCGACGCCTATACCGCTTCGAGCAATGTATGATATATATCCATCGGTTCCTACAGGTGTCGGGCGAAACAATACCATTGCCTGAAAACAATTCTACTAGATAATAAAATATGGTTTCCACCATACAAAGCAGCCCGCCACTCACACCGGATACGCCACAGCCTACCTTGTTTTATGTTATACATCAGACAAGATGTATGCTGTCAAGTGGCTCATTCATTAGATCCGTTATTGTTTTCACCCTAAAATCACATAAGCAATTTCTCTACACTGTAAATGACAAAAATACATGCAAGTTCTCCTCCAAAGTTCAATTCATACGGCTGACGTACTGCTACATATATGCATGCAGCATTATGATAGGTCGACATAATAACTACCGTCTTGTGCCTCAATGATATATGAATACTATTAGAAATATGTGCAACATTAATACATAGATGTAGTACGGGCACGGACCTGTTATTTACAGGAAAATGTTTTTATGGAAGCTTCACTTTAATCCTTTGCCTTCAAGCTGAAGTACCGTCTGTTATATTTTTAGAATAAAAGAGACAATGTCCAACGCACTGGAACATAAAATGGTCTGCAGCATGTCGGCTATTTCGTCACGTAATTATATATTGTTTTACATCGTATTCACGTACCCTTTTCTAACTCGTACTTACATGCGTTAAAATTTATAATATAATCCATTAGCACTTTTTAGGCGGAGAAACTGTCTAGTGGAAAGTTACTACATCAGTGGTTTTTTTTTCTCACAGAACATAGTCCTTCTATGTCCTGTCTCCTACAATGCTCTCTTAAAAGCTGCTATTACACGTGCGCGTAGTTGCTCTATCAAAGAGAGCTACGTACTTTTTATTACAACTAATTACCAATTTCCCGCTGTTACGATCTACCCATCCGCTACATAAACTTTTCATTTTACTATGATGAATTTCCTTTTATTAAGAAAATTAAATGAAATGACAAGTTGTTTTCAATAATTGATTGTTAATGAAGAAAATACAGAACATTTTCTATCTGTGCAAAATGAGAATATATTTGTTGAAACGAGTATCGTAGAAATGAATGGTGAATGTCTACATGTTTATATATGCTTGTGGTTGTGTTAATAAACAGAATTTATAACTAACACAACTCAAATGAAACTTCTATAAATAATCTTGCGTTGGGTGGGTAAAGATGAAATTTTCGTTCTGAAAAAACAGTGGGGAAAAAAGCGTTGTTTAAGAATGAATGTGCGAGTGCTCGCCGAATACGCATGATTGCTGCTTGACATTTTTACAACGTCGTAAAGGTACGCAAACAACTAGTGAAACCACGAAAAAGTTGGTTATTCCAAACTTTGTTGTTCTTCCACCTGTATTATCTTACGGTAAAATCTTCATTTATTCAAGAAGCGTCGACTACTTTTCATGTAATATGAAATTATGGCAAAATTTTAACTGGAACTCGGGAATTTCATTTGTTCCCGGGCGTTCATTAGTTCGTCGACTCTAGCATAATGCTTGCTATATAGAGTTTTTACTCTTCGAAATGTCTACACATCTGCACACAAGTAAGTGAACATATACGAGGTGTTGCCAAGGAACAATATGAAACATAGCCTACAACAATACTGTGAGTTCGATGTACGTCGGACATGGATGAAAATGAAGTACATAATTGGCACATATAAACACATAGAGAGAAAGAGAGAGAAAGACAACTAGTTACTATGCATTGCATTCTCCATGCTGTGTTGAAGTGTAGACAAAGCGACTCGCAATGTTGTTATGTGAGAGTACAACGTATACATATTAATTTGTTTTTGAAAAATCGTGTAATTACTCTGAATATATTATCTTTTAATCGGTGAATTCGTAATTAATTCGTTAAAATTAAATTTATTATAGTAAAATACGTCGATTAACAAACAGAATATATGAATTTATTACGGCGTACTGTTTTAATTATATTTTAAATCAATATGCATAATTATGTTGTTAAAAGAGTATTTTAAATTAGCAATTTTCAAATGATTTTTGATATTAACGTTTGCGGGGCGGTTAGAGAAATCGTATGTAATAATGCCATATTTACTGTACCGTGGTAATGTAGAGCGCAGACGCAATGTTATTTAATTATACTACGAACTGAACTAATTACTTAAGCATGACTCGTAACGTATTTTAATTGTGACGAGAAGCAGCTGTAACCATGTTGATGTTGAAGGAAAAGTTGTGTCAAGAAACAAATTAAGTTACTGTTTGTGTTTCGAACACATGTGTACACTTTCTTTCGATCAGTCTTATCATGTTGACGAGAAACTCGAATTTCCATTAAAATTATCCTCAAATTTAAACTAAGCCGTTATATTGAATAGATAAAACTATTTGCTACATACATATATGTATGTAGAGATGTTTGCAGTATTTATTTATTTGTTAAATTCTCTATTATTAGTATTTAATATTATTCATATAAAATTTGCATTGCAAGCAGCTTTCGGGAATTGGCAATGAATGAAGATATATGTGTAGACGGTAGTTAAATATGCTGCAGTTTGTTTTGCATCCATGCATTCGTCTAGCAGTATATGGGAGGGAACTATGTTTGCAGTAGAATTGTACTTTAGGAATAACAAGCAGCAAGGAAGATAGCAGAGAGAGAATATGTTATAATTATCTCCGACATACACTTTGATGAAATATTCAACAGTTTCTTGTAGAAGTGTAGCGGGCCGACGTGTACGGGCGAACTCTGATGATGTGCAAATGATATTTTGACATATTGTGTATAATGTATAAACAAAGTTACATGTACGCACATGGTTTCGCATACAAGTTAAACTTGTGTAAACGTGACTACGTGTCCTGGCACATGTAAATGCGGTATACGAGCGATTATAAGTTGTGATAGTCACACATTTACCTGCAATGTTTGCCATATATCAACCATTATCAATTATGTAGCATTTACGTCTGGTCCAGTGGTGACCGGCGACCTACCACGACCTACATTAGCCCACGTTATACCCTATTCCGCTAATACTAATAATTCGCATGTCACGTCTGAAATTATGAACACCTTGCTCTATCAAAACTTGATCACTGAAACACCGCAATCTACATTACTCACTTAAAACCGTAACCATTCCGAGACACATTGATGCATGTCCCCACGTCTATTATCATCTTAACTACACTTGTCTTACATTCAGTTCAAGCCTCTGGAACAATTATAATAAATACAGGATATGACTAAAGGAATAATTCTTTTCTCACTAAGCATCCAAGCCGGATATGACAAAGCAAAGCAACGGAATGTTTGTTACCGAGTTATCCTGCCCGACACAGATGATCATCTTTCATAACGAGAAAGAAAAGAGGAACAAATACTAGGACCTATTATCCGAACTTCGGAAACGATACTCAAGAGTCACTGTGAAACTTGTTATGCCCCTAATTGGTGTGTTAGGCGGCATGAAGGATTCATACAAAAGGGAAATTTAGATCATTTCCGTTTACAGAATCTCTGTTAGTATATTGGACTGTTGAATTTAGAAGAGACTTTTGTTTTTATTTTATATTTTTAGTTATCGGTATGAATTGCTCATAGCAAACCGAACACTGGATAACATAATAATCTTAAATAATATCAAATATAAATGATAGTATTGTTAAAATTGTATAAATGTTGTTAACATTTGATCTGCAAATTATTTCACTAAATTATTTAGTTATGTAGTTTCGGAAATATTGCCAGGACTATCTGAATAAATTACAATAGCAGCATGACGCTTATCCAGAACTAGAAAACGTAAACTGCAGGTCCCTTTTCTGAGATATTTCGTCGGAGTTCAGGAGCCCACAGAGACACATCTTCGCCGGAACACTTCGCTGCCGAAACAGCAGCTCCGCTAGATATGGAACTCCACAGAAAAGCGAGCTCTCGATAAAAGTTCCACTACTGTCGCACATCCAGCAGTGCCATCTTAACCATTAGGGCGAAATGGGCCAGACCCAACAGCGTTTAGCCCTAATAGGATTTCGGCTTCGATGTTTATTTAGTACACTTACGTTGCTAATTTTTAACACCATTCAATTATCGCATATTCTGCTTTCTGATAGGACGGACACAGTGTTTCTTATTACTTTATTTACTTCATACTGGATATTGCATTTGCAAAAAACAACCATTATATTAATGGAAATTTTGCATGTACAGAACATTTGTTGTTATGAATTTAAAAATACATTTGCTGCAAATGAAACATTGCGTAAAATGTTATTTGGGTAAACGATAAAACAATTTTATAACATTTTTTTCTAAAATTGTATTCCATGTATAAAGTACGTGATAAAATTATCAATGAAGCTTATGGCAGTACAATAGAACAATTAGGCAATTAAATTCGTAGTTTTGTTTTATTCTGGGTACGACGTAACGAACAGCGGTCCACGGTAACTACGTTTATGCGAGCAGGTGGTGAAGGGCATGTGAAGTGAAGTGAAGGGTTGAGGTAGCAGAGGTGGGCTGAAGGTGTGGTTCGATGGATAGAGTTTAGGGTTTAGCGGGCTGGGGGTGGACAGGTTGAAGTGTAACGGGAATGTGAGTGAGCGAGTTTCTATTTGCGGCGGTCGTAGAGGCGGAGTGCGGGTAACGTATCCCCTGAATAAGGCATCACGGTGCCAAGCAATTCAGGTAGCTTGGGAACTTTGTCTACACATCAACATTGTCACGTGACCGGGATACCAAGTGTCGACCAGATATGAAATAAACATGCGCACGACGTTCACCGCAGCGGCTACCGGAATATCTATAGACGCGGCAAAAGAGAACTAACTTCCTCTTGGCTCACGTACCCGAATGCCGAGCTAGATGTTACTCCGCCAATGCTGAGCCCAGTGACGATGTCGACACCGACGCCGACGCCGCCGCCGTTGCGAAAGCGAACGTTTCACCCGATTCAGATTTGGAAAACCAAACCACTGGTTTGGTTGCGGTTAATATCGATTTATCGTTTAACACGTACCATTTAGCGGACTAAAATGACTGCATCGTTACACAATAAGGGCGAGCTGCTTTTTCCAATACAATTCTAAGGAATTCGGTGTGTGAGTTTTGAATAAACTTATCAAATACGTTAACAAGTGTATATATATACATAGTTTATTCTATGAAATATCTTAAGTAGTAGTATTTATCTCATTTTGAAACAGTAACTACTACATGACTGATTAGCGTCACTATATATATATGCAGGGATTAAACATGGTAATATCTAGCGAACAGGTTTTAATTGAATATTGTGTACGTGCCACACATATATCATGGTTTTGCACACATATATGTGCGTTTATGTGTATGTGTGTATTTTGAATATGTTTCGCAAGCTTCCGCCATATTACGGAAGTGATGTAATTGTGTTTGATATTGCAATATTATCTTATAATCTACAGTCATTTTCAGTGCAACGGAGGGAAGATGTCGGAAACTGGATGAAACATAACAAAAGGATGTCACGACGTAAAAACAGGGATAAAAATATCTTTGATGATAATGAAGTGAAATAAGAAGTTAGAAAACCCATTCGTTTCATAACCAAAAACTCTTTCTATTGAAAGAATAAGAAAACTTGTTGGCCATTGGACTCAATGTATTGAAGGGCAATAAATTTTGCGAGAAAATTGAAATGTGTCCAAAAACTAAGTGATGTGTGACGTGATCTTAAAAAATATTAAATAATTACCTGATTTAGTATCTAGAGATAATATAAAAATGTGTATAATTATTTTTAAAAAAATTTGACAATATACAAAAGGAACTATTGTTCAAATAAACTAAATATTATCTTTATAAACTATTGTCTGTTTATCTACTTGTTATAAATGTTGCTATTAGATAAAAAGAAAAGTAAATGAATGTTTTGCTTATGAATTAATTCGGCTACAGAATTATTTGAATTTTCGGCTAGTACGGAAAGTTTTGAACGTGTTCACGTATATTTATGTATTTATTAATTAGCGTTGTTACATTAGCATTCATATGTATTCGGAAATTTAATATAAATCGATGAGCTTCTCTCGTGGGTATCTGTATGTGTTTTAGTTTTAATATAAGCGTTACAACAGAACCCTAAACACAAGACTACACTTGTAAAAATGACTCTTGAAATCAGGATTAAAACTGTTTCTGTCCGAACAACAGAAGAAACTGCAAATATTTCCCCATATTTTACTAGCAGTTTCATACATGAATACTATGACATTCTACAAGGCTTACAAAAACGAAATAAATACAGAAGAAAAAATAAATATTAAAAATACAGAAGACACAAAATAAAATTTATACTTAAAGGCTTGAAATAGTTACAGCGAAGAAATAGTACCGCACATAAAATACAAAATAATCTAGTATGGCATACGCAAGAAATACAAAACAATAAAAGAAGATACCAATTCATGGGGCTATCTCCGGACAACAGGCGACATCAAGCCGCCATTACAAGACAGGGTACAGGGTACAGCATTTCCAACATACGAAATTATCTTACAAATATCTAACTCGAGCAGCCAGTACAAGAATAACGAATGGATAACCCAGTGGCGTAACAGAACATTGGCAATGGGGCAATTGCCAAGAGTGCCAATGTCAAATGGGCGCCAAATACCACAAAATACAAATGTTAGTTACAACTCACATAAGATAGGGCGAAAACTTGACAGTTGCCAAGGATGTCCCAAAAGCAAGAAGCTACATAAATATATTAATATTAATACAAACAAATAAAATGTGCTTCAAAAACTCACGACTTTCAATTTGCGACTTGTACTTGCATAAACTAATGTGTGCATTAGTAAAAACATTGACAGAAGATGTAGGTCAGATAAAATATGAATATATACATACATATGTATATTGCGAAGTAGTGTAATAACATGTTTTCAAAATTTAAACTACGATAGAACAAAATAAACTGGAAAACTGTATCTCGCTATGTACTAAGGAATATTATATCGCCCAAGCCATACAAGTAACAGCGAAATAAATAATCATATAATATACGAATATAATTAAAACTTGTAGACGTAGTTTTGTGATATGCTTAGTCCCACTGGTCTAGAATGAACTTGTACTGGCGTAGGTGTTTTCATTAATGCAGTAGATACGTAGGATGTGAATCATATATCTTCGTATGATGTTTCAGATACGTACATATATATAAGATTTAGTGGAGAACTGGCATGACGTTTTACAGTAATAAACTGTTAAATATCTTTTTTTATAGTCTGCTGCCATTTGGGTGACAAAAAGCGAGAAAATGACTGAAAAGTTTAGTCG
>JAGJTL010000016.1:3565632-3600904 GCA_022063505.1 Calosoma granatense
TAATATGCTTTAAACGTCATTTACATTTGTTCTTGTTAATGAATTACAAATTGTAACGGTCGTTTTGTTTTATAATTTTATGTTATGTTCAATCTGATATAGTAAATTGAGAAGTGTTTGATAAAATTTTAATCTATTCACCAAGATTTTATATGAACATATATTTTCCGAGTCAAAATGAGTTGGTGCTCTAGTTGTGTCAGTTGGCGACTCGCCACTGGTATATAGATAGATATATTCCTTTTAAGAAAATTCTGTATGTATGTATGTTCGGTCACGGTCACATTTGAAAGCAAAGCACCAGTGTAGTAGATTCTGCGCAATTTTCCAGGACGATAAATTTATTTCATATTCTTTATCTCAAAGAATTTTCCCAGTTAACCACATAATTAATCCGCAGTATTACAGCTGAAAATATTTTCAGATAATTTTTGCTTTTCATTTATAGTCGGGTTAACGTATTATGTATTTAATATTCATTAGTGTTGAAATATTGTTTCATAAATGACCAGAATGAAATTGCAATTTGCTCTATGAACTAAATTGAGGTAAATTATGATTTCATCGTTACATTAACCTATTGCATGATTCCATAATTTGCACTTTGTTTCTACACGGTTTTCAAGTTTCACTTCTCTTGTAATTTTTTACACAAGTATAGAGTAATTTGTTTATAAATGTAGGTATGCACAGTAGAGATCGTGATTTATGAATAATAATAATATAGAAACATTCTAAGTTCATTCATAGTTTTCTTAGTGAGAAATTATATAATTTCACATATGTCTATTTTGATAATTCAATATTATTATTATTAAAACATATGTACGTATAGTTGAATATAATATATTGACCATCATTATTATTATTTATTAATATTACACAGCGCTTTAACGACGAATGAATAAAAGCACAACATGTACATATTGTGAAAGATAAATGTGAAACATTATTTACTAGAATTATGGTCTGTTTAATCTTAATAAATCAGGCGAAGCAGTACAATAGATGAATTAAGTTGAAAAAAGACGTAAACATTTAGCGGGAAAGCGAACAGGGAGAGAATATTTGTGTACTGGTGTACAGCCTTCTAACTTATATCAAAGGAATGAAGTAGAGCCCAACGAGGGGATTTGTTGTGAAGAAAAAAATCGACTGTGTTGGGCCAAACGACGTTTACGTGGCTGTGTTAGCTTGTTACCTTTCCACGATCACTTATCCAGCCTACTCGTCGACACGGACCGGAAACAAAACATGCGAACCAATCGATTTCGCAGTAACTTATTAATTCGTTAGTTGCACGTATCACGGCTCAATGAAAAAACAAAAAGAAACAAGTGACAACTAACCTAGTCAGCGGCGTCCGCAAAACAATAGTTTCATAACATATGATATTTTATTTCATGTCTGGGAGAATCTTTAATGAACTAATAAATAACAAATGAATAATAATAGTTATATAACTTGCATTTATATAACAAAATAAATACGATTCTTGAAATATAAATCACGACCGAACAATATTTTAAATTAATTAATTTATTCTAAAGTTTCCCTGACCACAGCGAAGCGTAACAAAGTAATTGAGAAAAAAGATTGCAATTTAAACATTTCCTATTGAACATACATTATTCCATTAACAACTTAATTATGCCCAAAACAATACAATTGATTACGTTGGGGAATAATGAATTGACTTAGAAATACAGCTGAAAACTCATTAAACTTACTAAATCATTTATTGTTCGAAAATCATATGACCTGAAGCCGCTCAGGTTAGTTACTATTTTTTTAAAATTTTGGTAGACAATTAAAGTATCTCAACTTTATGTCGTAATGTATTGCACTGAGTATGTGTGTGTATTTGTATAAGTATACGTACGTGTCCAGGCACGTTAGTATTAAAGCTCAGATAATAGCTGTGGCAGATCATTGGATTAATCTTGGATCGCTGGTCACAGATCAATAACACGAAAGGCTATTATCTGTACCTAAACGAAGCCCACGACGTGAACTATTTTGGCTTCTGCTTCATAGTCCCGTGTGATACATTTATGCTTGCGTTTGAAAACTAAATTCAATGAACGATAGGGTGTTTCAAGCGTTACTTTATTTTCTATTAGATACATATATACCTGTGTATATTTAAAATACACTTCTTACCTATACCAACTATAAACGTGAACATATTTATATCTGAATCGTTATTATTTCTTACTAACGTCAAAATATTATATAATAACTCGTAAATAAATTTGACAACGTAATATCTATAAAGGTTTAATGGAAACACTATTTCAATGTGCATGGGTTGCGTAAATTGATGAGACAAGAGGGCCTAATACGTTTCGTTCAGTACAGCCGGCGGCTTGTTCGATAAATTTTGTTTCTAGTTATAAAAAAAAGTAGATCTCGCAAGAAAGCACAGGCAACGAATGCGTCACGGGTTCAGGCTGGCCAACGTAACGGAAGGAAAATATTCACGAAACAGGAAAACTGCATCGCACCAGAAAGTCATTATGCGAACACTGATTTCCATAATAGCGAATTCGGAACGCAACGTAACGTATCTTCGTTGATCCTACCGGCATCGGCGCAAAAGGGATGAAAGCATTTTCGTTGATCATTTACACGGCCAATTCATTCTAACCAACCACCTTCCTAAACCAACAAATTGCTTTTGCAAATAATGAATTAGAAAGCGCATATTGAATTTGCCCGGTAAATGACTTTGATTATCCATGCATTTCCAAAACAGACCTTCGGAAATACCCTACATATTACTAGGACACAAAGCAAAAATGCAATATCACATCTACTATCAATTTCATATTCATTTAGTCTATAAATTCAATCTACATCATTTATTAAAATCGAATTTTTGTAAAACATATTGGTATTTTTAAATTTTTCAAAATATTTTCATATGCATTATGTAGTGGCAATATGAGTATAACCAAATGCTTTACTACATTCTAGCATTTATATTAAAAATATTTTTGTTTTGGATTTAGTGTACCTTTTCAAAATGCTTTTGATGGGTGTCACACGAACTCAAACGAAATATTTGGTATCCCTCTGTCTTGCTAATATTGTTGTCTGGACTATTCGACTTGCTAAAAAGTTCTTGTAAAGTGACACATAATATATATAAAAAATATATGTATTTCAATAGGTAAATATTTACTAAAAATACTTAATATTGTTAAAAACACAAGATTCAGAATGTAAGATAACGAATCAACGACAATAACTGTCACCCTTCAGGATGTGAGTGCGCTGAAACGTGTAAAATACGCGTATATCCCATTAGCAGGCCTGCCCCTACCAGTATATTTACGGAATATTCGTTTACCCGATACGGTTAAATAATTTTATAACGTTAATTAATACTGAAAATATATTTCATTAAAAACCGGCAAGGTTTCATTGTGTATATTCATTGAGAAGGAACAGATTTTAAATTAAGATAAGACAATTTTATTCCGAACAAAGCAATTTCAAATCATACACTGAATCACGAAATATGCTAAATAAATATAAATCTGACACTAGAAGCACTACAGAGAATGATGTCCTGGCGGATTTAAGAACATAAATCGCTAGTCAATGCAATAATAACGTGATACGATTAGTTGTGTTACTATTTTTATTTGATCGTTGGCACAGGAATCAATGTTAGTTTTGTCTGTGTCCACTATGTTGTTAGGTTTCCTTGTCCCCCTATATATGTCTGATGTAGTATTGTGGATTAGTTTCGTTTTCATACTTTTATTCTGGCGACTAACAACCGCCGAGAAGATGTCGACGACGGCAGCATGTTTTATAGATAGTCTCTGTTGAGTGGTTTAAATGTTTCATTTAAAGAGTCATTTAACGAGCTGCGTGGGTTTTCGTCATGAACTCCGACGTAGTTCGTTTACACCCCGCAGTTTCAGTTATGCCATGCACCATACAACGTCGTGAGAGACTCGGCAAATAAACTTAACTGTAATAAAAAAAGAGACCTCCCGTTTCATCGCTAATGAAAATCTTGCACGACTCGTGAACCAAAATCCCGGACCAGCTGTACTGCATCTAGACTAGAACATCGATGTACTGCTAATGAACCAACTCAACAGACTCTAACATGTGCGCAATTCTATTTCTTCTTCAACAGAAAGCGTATTTCTAAATTACATGCAAGTACAATCTTATACGTATCTAAACTATGCATGTCGGTACATTATTATTTATAAATTATAATAGATAGATAAATAGTCAATAGTAGTGAACCTTGACATATGGAAAAACACAATGGTACGAGTTCCATTTTCTGCTCTATACGCTGGAGTTGTGAAATAAAAAAGGAAAAAAAATTAGGCAGTAGAGATAACGAAGTTTTGATGGACTACGCTCCGAAATTACATTCCTGTAACATGAGTCAACATAAACTAGTTTTCAGTGTACAAATACTTAATCAATAACATGTTGTCACGAACGGCGTAAAACAATGGAATAAAATAACCAAGGGTAAAATTGGTGGCAGCGCGCAGCCGATTAATCATTCCACTCTGCAAATACAAATATGTATTTCCTACATGAGATAGACGATGTAGGTAGTAGATAGATGCTATCATTAAGTTTTACTTGTCTGTACGCGCATATAACATCGTTATCCTCCCCTAGCACTTGGGGGTTGCACTTATTTCCGGAGATATGCTATATGTACGTGTGTGTGTGTGTGTTGTCGTGTATAGAACGTCAACAAAGTCATGGTTACGTGGCGCGACCAACGTTTAAATGCTATTTTAACGAGCTGAAGATATACACCTTCCGTTAAGTGAAGTTTTACCTGTTGTGATGACAACTGTTGCTGCTGAACTTTTATTTATTTTCAATTAGAGAGCGACCGGCCCGGACGTCTCGGTGTCTGCTGACTGATACCGGTACGAGTACGGCGTGCGGGTACTAACAGGTGTCGGAAATAGGGAGAAAGAAAGTGGAAGCTGCTGTCGACATGGTTGTTCGCTGATCGCTCATTGCTCGGTGGCAGCTCGGGAATGCAACCGGCATGAAATTAGATGAATACAAAGAGGAACACGTCGGAGATTCTGCATTTAAAGTTTGTACCGTTAGTAGAAGGCTACGAACATTGGCTAATTAAACCGACCTGAAACGATGAACGTGTCTCAACATCTCGACAACTTCTGGCCACCGGCGAGTCGAGCATTGTGAATGATTCTTTAATCCAACTTATCCAACTTAACTATCTGTACCTCCTTCTCTCAACATTCAACTGTCCATTACTCATTATACAAGAATGAATAAGACAAGCGGAGGTATTAATATGTTCCGTATTTTGTTCACAATAAAATCCGAAAGCTATTTAAAAAACATCACGGCAGCGAAAACTAATTACAGAATACATTAAGCAAGCCAAAGAATCGCAGTTTTTATTAAAGATGTTTAGAATATTTAAGAAGTTTAAAATTTAATACAAGGTTCGAGATTAGCCGGTATTATAGGACTACAGTTTTAACGAAAAATGTTTTTCAGTTTCAATTTAACTCTCTCGGTTCATTTATGTTACGGAATCGACGCTTCAGAATAGGAACAAAGCGATTTCACTGGTATGAGACACTCGATTGAATGACAAGTAATGAATGTCTAAAGGCAACCGCAACGGCCACACCTTCGCTTTCGATACCTAGCAGAGACTCGTGACAAACATTTGTCAGATTTGATATTGGACGAGCGGGTGCGATAGACAGAGGAAGCCGAGATAGCAGTTTCCATGGAATTCTCCGGGGTGACACCACTGAGCCGGACTCCGATATTTCACATCCTCAGCTAAACGATATTTCACCAATTTATATTTTGGTCAAATGGAAAATCATTGAAAGTACTTTTATATAACGCTGCTTGTTAGATGAAATTTGTTACTCAAACAATCTGTTGTTTCCTAAGCATATGAATATGTACTGTGTAGTACTACACAGACATAAATACATAAATATTATCTAACAAATGTGTACTTACGATATTTCACCAAACGCAGCAAAAGCCTCCCGTAACGTTTGGGTCTCGATCTCTGGACTCAAGTCGCCAACGAATATGTGATAGTGTTCTGTAACAAAAAGCGAAACATTTAATTAAATAAATTTGTTCCTGCCCATAAGGCACTTGTACATAATGAGTGTCTTATCTGGCACAAACTTCCGGTAAACTACCTTCTGTACATAAACAAGTGCGTGTGCGCGCGCACATGCACACGCAAATACTTGCCGCAGTATCGCGTGGGTTCATGTAGTGCCGACACAAAACACAAGGACACAGAATGTAGAACGCCGACGACAACGGAAATGTCTGAATTCTAAGTTAACGTACGTCGTCGGCCGTTCACACACAAAGGATCAGCTGACTGGATTCGGGAGGCCGAGAACATAGAGAGAGTCGAGTGAACGTGTCGTGTCATATATCTCAAATATTGACTACTAGCGTTCCTTCACAGCCTCGAACACACAGAACAGAAAGAACATAACCCAGTTTCTATTCGCATCTCCAGCATTAGCCCATTGTGTAAATCGTATTTTATTATAGCCATCTCACAACTGTAAATAAAAGAATCCAGAACCAATGCTACCGTAAATATATTTATATATGTATTAAAAGTTTTCATTCATTTATTAGAAATAAAGTAATATTCACCGTACGAATATACAGTAAACTAGTATGAAACATATGAATGATATTCCTTTGGAATATCTGGAGAAAATATTTATTCAGTTTACAATATGATGCAGCGTGCTGTGTGGGTGATCGAAATCTACTGTTATCCGATGCAAGGAAAAGATCATTAATTTCAACGTTAAATGCACAAGCTGCCTCCCGCATCGCTCTAATCATTAAAAATAACAGTCGGAAACCTCAAGTGTTTGAAACAGAGAGACACAGGTCGCAGGTGGTCTGTGCTTGTGCTTGCCAGGCTGTGTCTCTGTGTCTGTGTATGTGTGTATGTATGGAAAAGTAAACCACGCTATACGGAGTAGCAGCACTAGTAGCAGTAGAATCGTTCTGTCTGAATGAACCAGAACCAGAACCAGAGTGAGTGTGGCAGGGAGGAGAGCGAATAAGAAAGAGATATAGAGAGAGTGCGAAAACCGGCTGTCGCGTCAGCACGATTTGTAATGATCACTTTGGGCGCTGATAATGAGCCCGGAACTGGGGATAAGCGATAGAGGTTCGGTGCGCACGTCGCCATCTACAGGCCGCAGACATATTGATATGTTACCTCAGGGTTGAACAAAACTTGCGCGACTACTTCTAATGACACTGGCGAGAAAACTAGCGGGTAGCATTCGTGATTCATCGGTCTGTCGGGAACGTTAAACGTGCCGGACAACCGATAACATAAAATACTCAGTACACTTATTCTGTACACAGTCTAATAAACACGTTGGATATCATGTATTACAGACTAAGTTTCCTTCCAAATAATATCATCAGAATTTAAGTTAGTCTGGGGTACAGTACAAAGTTTCGCGTTAGCGTCAAGTTCCCTTAATTAAATGTATACTCGCTATGACACTCGTATTGTGTGAACAACAATTAAATTCATCTACGTAATAAACAGTATTGAATTCGAATGAACTATATAATTAATGATGACCTTTGATATGATTTAACATAATATGAATATAATACATAGATATATGTATATAGCGTGAAATTCTAAACCACCCACAAGAAAATCAATATCGACCAGTAAACCGATGCGTGCTGCAGCTAAATGATGCAAGTTTCTAAAAATCTCAACTAGCTGACAACAAGGAAACTCGACAAAAATTCCTATTGAAATTGCTTCCCATTCTGACATAGTTCAAATTACACGCACACGCAGCCTAGAACGCCGTTTGAGTTATGTGTGAGGTGTACGCGTTCCGTCAACAACAAGGCAAGCTGGTGAGCCCTTGCAGGTGGAGATGGTAGTGGAGGTAAAAGTAATGGTAGGCAACCTGGCATTTGTGATTTGTGCAGGGGTAAGCGAAGCCTAGGCAGACAAACAGGGACTTGTGCTTAACACGAACCCAACCTACCATGCAAAATGTACGAAATTATTTCAGGCATTCAATTATTAAATATACTATACGTAATCAGAGGCATACTGCACTAAAACATAATTCAGCTTAATTCTACTTTCTCAATAGTAGGTTAATATTATATTCGTTATCGGAAACCAGTTTGCTAAGCATGAAGAAAAAGGTTTTGGCCAACCCTGATTCTTCGATCAATTCGGTTTCGCACCGGAAATATTTCAAACTCTTTGCAGACAGTTTCTTTATTCGGTTACATATGATTGTGTAATATCGTTGACAGCGTAAAATTACTAGTCATTTGGAATGTAGTCAACAATGTATCTGTCCCAAGGCAAAAGACAAGTAGTTCTTATGAAGCCACTTCATACGCAAGTCTATGTTGTTAAAACATGTCACATTCACAATTCTAATTCCATATGAAGCTGCAAAGTGAAATTGTTTTTGTAAATACTGTACAGAAAATACCAAGAAAGCTTGGTTTTTCATTTCTTTCCATTGGCTCCAAACACATTTAATATTTTAGCATTACTCTTACTGAAATGAAAGATGAAATTCAAGATTCTGGAGGATTGAATTTCGTGTAAGTAAAATAACGGAAGCGTGGTATTCGAGTGTTTTACATATTTGCGATTGGCGATTTGCTCCATTTTTGTGACCTGATTTACATTCATTTTGTTCAGCAAAGAGGATCGCAATTATTGATTATGGCTTCTTGCCTAGGCCTACTAATGTTTTCCAGTAAGCCAGATCCATGGCATGTCCGCGTTTCGTGCTGGGACCGGCGGCTGATTGGTCGCCGCCGGAGTTATTGACTGAGTCCGGGTCGGGTGTGCGCCCGGACCACCGATTTTGACGACCGAAACACTTAATACATAATTCCTGATTTATATCTTCGAAATCTTTCGATAGACGAAAACAAGTAGATAAGGTGACGCGACTCTGACAGCTCAGGACATTTAACATCCTACTACCGAAGGTCTGCCGCCGGCTCCACACTTCGTCAACATCGCCACTTAACGATTATCCGTCAATATGAACGGTGAACGGTGGTCGTATTTCAAACATCAGTCGACACTCTTCTACATTATTCAATTACTCGTCATCTTTCTCTGTATGATTGGTTTGCATCGTGTAACAGTGGCTACAGGTGTTCTTCAAATGCTACTCAACCTAGCTCAAATATGTCATAATACAAATGATACATATTTATCAATAAGAATAATTTTCAGAGATTTTTTATTACACGAAATTTAGCATGTTGATTAATACAGCCAGAGTCGGATGTCGCATATGGTATTAGGTTGTAATTCGATACAGTTACAAATAAGTTTACTTAAGTTAAACGGATAATATTTTATTCTGATGCTATGGCAGAAGTAATGAGAAAAGTGTAAAACATTTTCATACATTATATAAACTAGGACACCCATATAATATATCGTCCATTTTAAGGTTACGAAGTAGAGACAAATAAACTGTTCCAATGTTGCAAGCACGGACGTAATTCGCATTTACTTTACCGTCCACGTGCTAATAAGTTTTAAACGCAACGTGCCACATAGTGCTTTATCTCTTAGCTTCACTATCAAAAGAAATGAATGACACATGCAGGAATAAAGTTTTGTAACTGAGTTACAAGCATTTGTTAATATATTTTAATATTACGTAGTAGTGTAATAATATTGTATACTATATTTTCTATAAATACGTTGTTTACTTTCACCGATACAGAATTTTATATTTGGGAAAAGAGCTCTAGACAACTAAGTACGCGTAAATGTTCATACAATCAGCCAGATTTCCGAGTGAATGCCATGCGACACTGTAACTATGTAGCAAGTGGAACGTAACCTATATAGAAGATTGCAGAAATCGAGACAATTACATCTACGGAAATTACGTAATAAAGGGTCAGAACAAGCGGACTCAATCTGATATTATTTCCAAATTGAAGACTACCACCCAGCTTTAAACAGATTGCGGAGTGGACGTTGAATCGATACCGGTAGCGGGAAACAGAAGCGGAACAAGAGTATGGCTGTTCCAACGGCGACGAAGACAATTGTCCATGGTCATTGGTCTGTTTTATTCTGTTTTCGGTCTGATCACTACTCGGTAGATTCGCACCACTAACCTTAGTGGTATAGCTTTAACATTCGGTACACATCGATTATATCTTCGTAACGGTAACATTTAACACAATTTTATACTACCGTCTGCAACTTTTTAAAACTCGGTTCAATGGGCTTTACAGAATCTCTTTCCATTACAAACTGTAGTTGAATAAAAACTATTTGTTACGCATCTAACTCTACACGACGTTATCTAACTGTATCGTATATACTTTATTCATTATTACTTAAATTATCACCAAATTAAAGAAGAAACTAATAATAATATTATATAGATGATTGCATCAGTGATTAAATAACAATGACAATAAACCCATTAATAATGTAACATTAATAGATCTTCTCTTTGTTATAACTTTTGTATGAAATCATGTTTACTAATACCGGGAACTTCGAAAGTCGATATTTTCAATTATAGTATTATCCGGAAGAAAGGAAACCCGGAGTTAAGATAGCAACTATCATTTAATATCCGTTTCATAAATATGTAGATCAATGTGAGAACATTCCTTACCCTGACGGAATACGATAGACCATGTTCGTTTCAGTAAAAAACAACTAGGTAAATTTAATTATTTTTCATTGCATTTTAAGCATACGGCCAACTAAATTTCCACGAATTCAAAACAAGCCAAAAGAAGAATCATATAACATAGAATCTGTCTTGACAATTTCATGATGACAACACCAAAAAATAAAACGTCTGTACGCTTACTGCTCGAATGAAATTACTCAGAATCGGTTTCGCAGAAAATTAAACGCTGTTAAGCGCCACACAACGTGTTTCTGCCGAAATTATGTGGAAATTTTTTCCTTCATATCTGACAGTCTTTAGAATAGATCAATTAAGATGATGTAATCCATTTTGAACCTGAAAGCGACATAGATTTGATGTAATTAATTGTTAGCCTAGTAGAACGACTTGCGTCAGAAAAATGGAAGAATAATGAACTGAACAAGAAATAAGAAACGCTAAACCGTAGTGGAAAAAGATGAAGACGAAAATCATCAGCACGGTTTTACAAATATTTCAAAGCATGTAATTTGTTTTATTTATTTTCAAATAATATGAGGAAATTTGTTATTGTATGGCTCGTAGCCAAAAAGGGAAGAAAGCATTTGCTAGAGCGTATTTCAGTTCGACTTAAATGGCTAGACACAAATTTCTGTAGACATTTTATCAATGGAATGGTCTCAAGTTGACAGATAGTGAAATCGAAATGAATGATCGGTGGTTCTAACTGGAGCAGTGTTTAACGCCGCGACTCATTTCATCAAGTTGATTAACGGCCGTGCGAAATGCACCCTGACGTACGTACATACATCCATCGTCCGACTACTAAATCCCGTAAGCTGGCTTAGTTGGTTGGTTCTCAACTCAACGGCTTGTAATCACACATTTTTTGGGAGCGCTCATTTTATGAAACCGAAATCATTTCATATATGTGGGTAATATTTTAGTTATGTATTTTGAAATATATAATATGATAAATTATTTCATTATTAAATAATTAAATTATAATCATACATAAGATAGTTAAGTTTTTCACATATTTACTTTATAGTTACAATGAATTTTGTATAAATAAAGATTGAATAGCATCATGCTTCAGTACCTTGTTATACGAGATAACCGTCCTGAATGGACACGGATGAAGAACTTCATACACAGGCAATCACAAGTTTCTGAAGAAGGAAGCTTACATCGACTCTCTTTGCTATTCTGTTTGTATGTAATCAGATATGTTGTTGTGTGATACACACTTCATTCACCAAAGGGATCACAGATTGATATCATCAGAATCTTTTACGCAATGCTTCCTAAGTTTATATACAACGATCAAATGACAGGTTAGACTTTTATCCTTTTGTAAAATTTATATCTCTCTCTCGTGTCATAAACATGTTTTCTCAAACATATTTGTTATTTAATCTTATTATTAAGAATTCTTAAAGTTTTACTGAAATATGTAAATTATTCACTAGTATCAGGCGACAGAACAAATTATCTATTTATTAGAGACAATTATAAGTGGAAGTTGGAGTACCGAGGAAAATCAAATATTGAAAAGGATTAGACATTATTAATTATATAATGGATTGAACATAGCATGACATGGTCAGTTCACTTTGATAATTCTACCTATTACGTTTTACTAATTCTCTGACCTCCATTTAGTTAATTAACATAAGAACTACGTGCATAGCAGAATGTATACCACAATGTGAAGTAAACATATTTCGAGTACCAGTTTCAGAAATATTTATCATCCTAGATGTTTGAGAAATATGTTTCCAGTAGTACTTTATTAAGCCGTTTGTAGACATGTCAATCAATCTTTTCTTCTGACTGGAAATCTAAAGGTGAAAACGAGAATCAATATATTTATAAACACGTAGTTTACGGACCATCAATTCGAAAACATCGAAACCGATTTCTGACCGACCGAAATGCTATTGTATATTTCAGGATCTCTCATTTCCCGGCTCCAATATTACTAAGGCCTATTAAATTTTATTGTTAATTCAAATGAATATTACACAATCCAAATGAGCAATAACATTGATGTTAATTTAATCATATCCATTTTAATCAATGATCAAAAATAATCGGATCTCTGAAACCACGAATAAAACATGAAACTAAATACCATTGAAATGCAATGATTTATCAAATGAAAATTAGGAATTACATTTTGTGTAATTAGATTTGACTGTAATATGCAAATATGTACATGTATGCACCCATAGCTTTTAGCAGTATTCTTGTATTATTTTCATTTGCGAGAAGGAACGCTAGATATAATAATGAATTTTGCATATAACCAGGGT
Source organism: Calosoma granatense (assembly GCA_022063505.1). Taxonomy (NCBI): domain Eukaryota; kingdom Metazoa; phylum Arthropoda; class Insecta; order Coleoptera; family Carabidae; genus Calosoma; species Calosoma granatense. Next base: position 3,578,675 of record JAGJTL010000016.1, read on the forward strand.
ATTGTACAAGTCAGGATGCTGACAAGTTCTTTCTCTATTTCCAGAAAATAATTAAATAATAGAAATCTACAGATTCATGCAGTACGACGGTGACAATAGGGAGCGCTCTGTTTCGGTGTCAATAAAGTGAACTGACTTCCAAGTATAATAAATGTCCAAAGCGAATACTTATTAGTCGGTTCAATCGATTGTTATGTGCGTTCGCACTAATCCCATGGAACGGATACCCGTCCGCTCGCGTGCAACCCTTCCCGCTTACACAAGTATCTCATTAACCTCCTTCAGCAACCATCCTTGTTACACCAGGAAACACTGGTACACGAGGTAAATAGGTCCAGATAAGAGTTTCATGATTCCTCTTTTGCCAGTTTCCTTGTTTTAAAACATTGCTTATATAAACTAAAAGTAGCTACGTTCAAATAGAACAGTGTCAGAAACAAAAAAATATGTTCCGTAAATGGAATCCATGTTCTTGAAGAAAAAACAAAGAAATTCTACTCGAACGGAATATCGGTTGTAGTTTCCAAGAAAGAATCTGTATTGAAAATGTAGAAATCAGCTTCAGCATTGTTCGACCTAAATTTACTTCCAAAGTGAACTGAACCATTTCATCAAAAACTGAATATGAATTGAATTTAAAAATGTTATGAACAGCAACCAGGCCCGAGACCTGATCACAACATTTTAAACGAACTACGTACTTATTTTCAGTAAATTCAAATCGACAACAAATTGTTTTATCGAACCGGTTATTTAATAAACAGTAATCAATTGTTCATTAGTAATTCCAATCATATGAGTTATAACACTGAAACAAAGTAGAACATAATTATAAAAAGTGTCCGGCGTTGCATTTAAAAATCCCTTTATTACTATTAATTCGATTCTGTTGATGAGTGAAGCGCAGGCGTCCGGCCAGGGGATGAGTCGGGCAGGACCGCAGGTTGACACGGCTCTGCTTGGAAATAATATCGATATAGGAAAGCTTATTTTTCCATATTAAAACATCAAACGAATATCAATAGTTACATATTCATGTGACATGAACACTAATTAATGATGAAACGTTGCTTTTGAAGCACTATTATCTACTGCATTTTAATTAAAGTTCTGCAACAATGCAAATTAATTTTATTGTATTTGAAAAGGAGCATTGGATTTGACAGCCGGGTTAAGGAGAAGAGAATATTGTTATGTGACGTGAACCGTGATGCAAATTAATTTTGCGTGAAATAGTTTGGTTCAATCAGCATCCACTCCAGCAGTTCTCTTTGTTATTATTCTTTCCCGTGTACCATCCTACGCACAAAATTACATGTTGTGTTCCATTTACATGTATGCATATATGCCCCTCGTTATACAATTAGTTGTAATGTTGGTTGTTTTGTGAAATACATTTAATAAATAAATAAATCTTCAGATCACAGAAATATCCAGTTACATGTTTAATTTCATTTGCTTATTTAGTGATTGATTTATATATTTTCGGAAACATATCCATGTATATATTTTCACTTGACTATTTGTAAATGTCAAATCATACTAAAATTTAGAACATTAAAGCGAATCAAGGAAATGAGTTCGGTTGTGTGTGTGTACAATTTCCAGATATTACATAATTCCATTTAATCGGCTCTAGTTCTTTTAAAGTCTGTAGACTTGAATTCTGTCTTGTGAAATTTCCAAGTAAACGAGTTCGTAAAACGGAACGCATTAGTAAAGCATTGAAAGTAAATTTGGAAAATTAAATACGGAAAGTAAGTTTATGTTTGGTATCAAACTGTCAGTGTGGGTAAAATCAAACACCGCGATTCAATGCAAAAGTAAAACCTTCACATCGACCTGTGTTACTTTATTATCATCTCTCTCGCGCTCTCTCTCCTTGTTCTTTTCTATCTTACAACTTCGATTCTCCGTTCTCTGTTCTCGTGTAGCGTCATGTAACTCTCTGTGAACTGTACAAGCTGAATGAAATCTTGGTGCTTGCAACAACGTATTCCTAATGATTCCGTCGCCGTGTCTGATAATAATTAAGCTTGGTAACTTTGGGAACACTTATAAGTACGCAGATAATGAAATCGTGTATTGTTCAGGCCGTGAAACTCTGCCTCACTTCCTTCCTAAATTTATACTAATTCCTTTATTTATACATCGTGTTTGTATGCAAAACATACTTTACATTCCTTTCAAAGTATTCAATACACTATTGTCCCTTATTGTAATAAAAATCTGAACACTGCCAGCAGCGTTATTATTATTATTTTCTTTTTCCTATATATAAAGGAACAATTGACAGTTTTCTGTATTTTTTTTTTGTTACATAAACAAAGAGTCAAAAAATAAATGTTACCGAATTCGATGGGAGCGAAAAAGGTTGATGAATCGAAATAAATGGGAAGGGCGTGATTTTGTTTAATATATGGCGATACATATATCAATATCTTGCTCGGATTATTATTGACGCTTGCGATCAGATCGCTTTGACAACTGACCTGAACTTAATGCCAAAGTTAGTTTCAGTTCAAAAATTTTTTCGCTTTATTTCACAGTATAAAATAGCTAGTAATTTTACACAATTCATTACGAGAATGTCAAGGTGGCTGTGCACGCATTGCATAGTACTTTGTATCAAAGTTCCACTGTCAGTGGTATGTTTTCATTCATCATTAAGTACAAATATTTATTTCAGGCTATTTGGAAATTCAGGCAAAAGTTACCGTTTTGTTTGAACTGGCCTCGATTAAACGACCGTAAATGGTCCAATAATCTATGTTGGTATAATTTTATTTGCTTTCAAAGTTTTCATAAACTAGATTAATCATTATGTTTACACAATTCACATTCAGTTCAATAAATCAGTTTTAACATGCATATTATACAAATCACCGTATTTCAGTGCGCTAGTGCAGTTTAAAATCAAATTGACGAAAATTTCATTTCATTGTACATAGTAGCAGATATTACGTCGTGCAACTGAGAATCATATTTATTCACAACAATAGTGTTTTGTGAATTCTATGAAAAATGTTCGTGATTACTATGCATTATAATTCGTAATATAGTATTGTGAAATATGTAATATAATGTATATAGGAAATAATAATAAGCCGGGTATGTAGTAGTCATAAATGGATGTGAAGAAAAGAAATTATAATCGAGTCATATCTGTGCAATACTAGAACTGTAAATGTGTACTCTTTCCGTCCCATATATTTAATGGGGTATACATAATTTCACTGAAAACAAAAGATTATTAATTCAGTTTTTACGGATATACTTTAGTTTATTACACTTGACTTCTATATTAAATTTAAGGGCTCTATTCTAGCTAGGTTTGCAGGAAATTGCAACCGTAATATTTTATAAGAAAAATAAATTGCAAACGTAAAGTTTGTTTCCAATATGTAAAAACGTATTAGGTCAAATGGTTTATAATTCTAGAAATTTGATATTTCATATATGTATGTAGCTGTTTATCGTATACGACATTATTTTCTGTATAATTAAGAGTGAAAAATATTCGTTCTATTTGCGAAATTGCATTTCCGATGACATTTCATTAACTTGTCATTAACCTTTTCTTTTTTATCGTTATAGCTTACGAATTACTGATCTACTAAAAAGAACAGGTAAAAAACAACATTGTTTTAATAGCGTGTTTTTATTAAACGGTTAGCTATTGATTGATTTACATTCTAAATATGAATCCAGAATGAACTAGTTCAAAAACAAGGCTGGATGAACCAATAAGCGCATATTAACGGATTGCAAACAAAGACAAGGATTTGCAGCTAGCTTACAGAAAGCAATTCCAACAGCCATGCAAACCGCAGCGGAAATGAAAAACAAAACCAAATAAAAAACAGCCATTGGAATTTCAATCAATCACCAAAGCGAACCTTTGCATATCTCTTTTTGAATTACATCTGTACTTGCTTTGTAATTGAAATGAAATTATTTTTGGCAAAAATAGATATTTTATATTTACATTCAAATAATTACAAGAAACTAAAATTCTTTTTTCTAATATGTCAAAATGAATCTTCCTACTTACAATATGCGGATGTACTCGTGACTTAATATTAATTTTAACTTTAATTTTACAATTTAGTAGATATTAATTATCTACTACAGGATGAATTCAAGTTCACAAGTTCAGATCTTGTAATAACAATATAACAAAAGGGCAATGAAAACAGACAGAGAAAAAGCTAGTGAGAATAAATATATAAAAAATAAAGAACGTACAGTTGACAATGCTAGTGGCTCCTGCGTACGCGGAACTAACAGGCCAGTACCACGAACTATATATATAAGTACACTGAACATTCCACAGTTAATAGTTTGACCTAACCCAAGCAGACCTTGTTATGTTCGGAATGTCATATTTTCCCAACGGTAAGATTAATTAGAGACGTGAAACGGCAGTCTACGAGACAGAGAGAAAGAAAACGCATTTTTATTTGTAATTTTTGTCTTCGATTACCCCACTTGGCTGGATATATTTCACATGGGTTTTGTTGACGGCAATTACTTGTTTTTATGCCCTTTTGTTTGACCAGTTTTAATTCTCTAACGTTAAGAAGTTTTACAGCTTTCTTGCCCAGTTTCCAGCACGTCTAGCAGTCATAATTATAGCTGTATATTGTATTGTAAAACACATTCTACTTGTGCTAAGGATTTGCTGTTGTTCAGCGTTCTACTGTAACTGAAACCACGCTATATTTAACCGAATCACTATGAGCAGACAAACAGAGGTAATTAGAAAATATTAACAAATTATTTACAATAAATCACACTGTGTACATTTCAAGCGCTGCTGCCAAGCAGGACAACTAATTGAAAATCGTTACTTTTCCGACTTTCTATAATGTTCTAGTACATGCAACTTATCAGGACATCTTCACACAATGAAAAATAAATGATGAACTGAAATAGTGAACAACAAAGTTCAAAATTATTTAACAAACATAAAATTTTTTAGGATAACTGTAAAACTTGAAAAGAAAATAGATCTATACTGATTTCAAACCAATCATCTATAATCGACATTTGAGACTGACAAAGCTATAAACTCAGGTTTATGACTATCTCTGTTAATGAAAATGATTCTTAGACTGACGCATATAATATCGGAACCATTAAAGCTGAATCCACAACTCACACACACACATATACATCGTGCATTGGAAGCGAGCTGCTGGATTCGGTTATGACTGGTCGTTGCTGAATTGAATCTTCGGATATATGTAGATTGTCAGTTCCGAGAGTGAACTCGATGCTGAGTAGGTTATTTGCACAAATTCAGGAATAAAATCCAGGATGCTTAATAGATGGCTTTAAGTACTGTCGCATAAACCTAAACGAGTTATCAATAATGCGCAGAACATCAAATCAGTTGGTGAGGTGATATTGCGCGTCGTTCTAAGGCGGGAAGAGCTGATGTTTGTAATGGCGTTATTTGACAAGAGGTACTTATTCAAGGAAATCGATAGGCCAACGGTAGACGCGGTTAACAGACGGACGTGTTCGACGGAGTTCCGGTCAAGTTGCGGTAGCCGTTCAACACCGTATCGAAGTGTCATCGACAGGTCTCAACTTGACGCAACGTACCTGCGTGGTCAGCACTGGACGCCAGATTGCAATAATGTACAAAGGAAAACAATTATCAATATAACGCGTTATATTCTAGTCAATGCTACACCATTACTAGACATATCATTAACTTGTCTATTGAACAACACTACAAATATAAAGAATAATTACAGAAATAAGCAGTACATATATTAGCTGTACACATACACGTATATATCTACAATTTATAACACCAGCTTATACTAAATAATACCTCAATCACTTAAAGGAATTCCCATTGTGTGCTAACCGATAAATTGATACTCGAGTACAGCTGTACGTTCCATAAATTACAGAAGTGATTTTATATCGGATTGCGGCATCCAATTATACATACTAAAATAATTCTAGTACGTATAATCTAATCAAGTATTATAGATTAGTTTTCAAATGATGAAACCTGTTATTGGTATGGCGTTAAATGCACCCTAGCTTGAATGCATACACCCCCCTAGTAAGCTAGGTACTATTTCTACATGTGTATTAACATCGAGGAGTATTTTCATCTTCTCGGTTTCGTCAACAAACCGAATATGTTAATATGTAATATTACATATTTAGTGTATTTACTAACGTTGTGAAGCATCTAAATGTTCACCATTAAGTGGTGCCACAATCTCTAAATTTATTTGGTACCAGTAATCGGTAAACTAAGAATGGTATTTTACATAGATAGAAGTACTATTAATACTATTTTTGAATAATTCTTGGTAATGATAACGTAAATGTGAATGTTTGATTTTAAGAATATATTTACGGGTGTTCGATAACGTTGGCCTGAGAATTCCCATGTTAATGTGTTTATCCACACTGATTATTTCATAAAAGTTGTGTAAAATATTTGCTGAATGTTCTAAATAAAGTTTAGCGCGTGTATAAAGGAGCTGTATCTCGTATGATGCTGTCAAAAAAGCACAGTTATGTTGCGGAGTAATAAAATAAGATTCTGATAGAAGAGAGAGTGCACGTGCCGGACTAAGAGGACGCGCGTTGCGTCCCCGTATCTGACCATTTAATCCGATGTCTGTGGGGAAATATAATATCTGATGTGAATGAGACGCCGTTAACCGCACTAATGTCTTGTGCCGTGCCGCAGAATACGGATCAAGAAGCAAGCACGCGGCACGGCGAGTGGCCGTCGCCGGCGAGTCGAATGGCGATGCCGGAAGCGCGGCCCAGTTTTCCCCGGCTTGTAGTGACGCGGTGCGGCGTGGCGTGGTGCGGCCGCCAATCCGGCGTCAGCGTCACACAGCACCCTGCCGTGCTGCCGTCACCGGAAATGGACAATAAACCCTCAAGTATAATTTGCACGCGCTTCGGTTCGAATGCGGCAGCACAACGGAATCGTGGATACGCTACGCACTGCTAAATATATGTGGACGTATGCTCGTATGCTCTACAAGTGCACATCGACAACTGACAACCATGCAGCCAGCGTCAATGATGTTGTTGTACCAATGAACAATACGAATAAATGTCCATGCTACTTTCATCTGTACAAACACCTGAGCTCTCGGTAAATCTGGAATATACAGGAGTATATATAGAGTTATATGTATTGGCTGCTAGGTCCCGTTCCAGATTATGGTTTCGTGGTTACGTTAGAATCGGAAACAGTTGTGGCAGTGGCAACGGCAGCGTCAGATCAAACCGAAGCATGCGGAACGACGTGCGAGCTGCATGACCAACCAGCTCAATCTGTGCCCAATGTGAATACAACCGTGAACTTACTGGTAACGCTCTGTCTTTACCGTACCATTTCTATCGCAAAAGACTCGCAGACAGGGATTAGAGCATATGTAATGAAACAAAATTAATCTTTCTTTCAGAGATTATTTATAAACCAAAAGCACATTTCAACTATTTCGTACTCATCAATAGTGATGTAATAAACTCTAAATGCATACATGTCCTATATTGTACTGATATAGATCATTTTACTATTAGATAGTTATCTGATTGATTTGCTACAGATGTCAAAGTTATTCTTCCTAATTTCGTCTGGTTAATGATATTCAAGATAGAAATTGAAGTTTTAATGCAGTTTTAATTTTGGTAAAGTTTTCTGTTTGCAGAAGGAAAGAGAAAAAGTAATAATAGTCTAAAAGTAAAATAGTATAATACTTTCCGCTTTATACTAATCAAACAACATACTACTCTGAATGCAGACTGTAAAGTACAAATATACGTATGAATACACAGGAACGTAGTTATCATTGAGTTGTAAAAGGAAGTTCTAAATGACTACATTCATTGATGAATAGAAAACTCCCGTCTATGTGGAAAAGAATATAAATGAGATGTCGATATTGTCGGACCGCTGTAGTAAATATGTTGACGGGAGAAGTAGATGAATTAAGATAGCAGATCAATTTGCGTAATACGAATCTGTAGATGGGATTTCCAACTGCGCAAAATTGTGAGATGAAAGGAACTGCTTTATATCGTGCAAAATAACTAAATCTCGACTAGCGTAGTTGACAAAATCGCCAGTAACCGGAATATCCATGCTAAATCTTGTGCCATAGTGAAATCGTAAAAATATCTCAAAATAATTATTGCGATAAGTGAGATGATTTCAGCCATTCGTCGAGTTATTTATGGACGGGACCCTCGCGTCCAATATAATGGTGGTGAGGTAGTGGCTGGCAGTATAGCGGGAGCAGAGGTTAGTGAGTGCAGTATAGCAGTAACTGGCCTGCTGCAATTTATCCAAGAGTTCTACAGCATACTGTATATAGTGGATAGGATAGAGAGAAGTTCGCAATGCAGACATGATCCAATGCTTATGAAATACAATGGTATCCAGTCATATCAACTAAAGAAAACGTGCTGTCTGTTGAACGTGGCGACTAGCAGTTTGCCTACTCGGAAGTACGTGAGTCCGGTCTGTCTTCATACAATTAACTCTGCGACACTCACGTTAATTTAAAGCAGCCACAAATCAAAAGGAATTTCTTTTTTCGCGGCGGCGTGACAGAGCACGCTCCCGCTTGTAACAAAACTACCGTCACAGGCGCAGTTACCGGCCAACGGTGACAAAAGCTGAAAGATTGGTTTTACTTGCGGATTCGCGAACAGCCAGAACTGGCATAGTGAAAAATGAACTACGATACGTTTGTCTACTATTAACCACATTGTGTATCTCCATAAAAAAAGTATTTGAAAACCATTCAAATAGTATTTCACCGATTTCCCTATGTATGCGCTGCATTCGCAGTAATCTTTTAATAAATCAAAACATTATTCATGTTCGCAATATTACTTTACTTTGTGAAAAGCATATTTGTTCACGTGTACAAACATTTGTTTTGTTCAAACACTATTAAGATATTGACAAAACTGATAAATTTTATTACAAAAATCTATCCAGATTAATTACAGCAAACCAATTTTTCAAAGTAATAATTTTCAGAGATTAAATTTACTGAATGCTTGATTTCTAATTTTGCGGTTTCATTTTGCAAATTGAAACAAATTTAAATGTTGTATTTCAATGAATTTCTGCCTGAGTTAATGTTTAGATGAATGAACAATTCATTGTATTGATGGAAGCATTGAGAAAAACTCAATGTATTTGGTAACCAGGACAGTTAAGCTAAGTAATGTCAGCTTACCAGACATTCTGGTGAGGGAGAGAAGTTTTATCATTACTGAGTGAACGCACCTATTCTCTGTTACAATAATACATACTTGTTACACGTGTAATTCCATCACTGGCTAATTTTTCGAAATAAAATACATTGCTGAACTATACACTAGAAAACGGTACAGTTATATAAATAGCTGTTTAACGGATTCAACTGGATCACGTCTCGACACTGTAGCATATCTAAATTCCAGTAATCAATTAAAGAAGATGAATAATTAGATTAAAGAAAACATTGGCCGCTTTAAAAGTAACCATCGACCGGAATACTTACAAATAACAATGAATCAGCATAAACAGGAAGAAAAATGAGAAAAAGACTGCGGGCGAAATGAGGTAGTTGGATGCAGGAGTCCGGGCAATACCGAAGCGTTTGTTTATCGACACCGGATGATTTACCGTTGTTCTTTGTTCCTGATGGTGTAACATCAGTGCGTCACGAAATTATATGATTGTAACAATAGCAGTAAGATAAACGATAATTCAAGGAGAAGAGAGAAAAACTTCCGATATTATGGGGGCAATCCCCGAAAGCAGCACGTCTCAGGATACTTGTCTGTCGCACTGCGGTTCAAAGGGTGCCCCTTGTCTTGTGAACACAATACATAAGTGTTTGTATGTATTCAAAGTTCTGTCGCCAGTAAGTGGACAGTAGTTACTCATCAATTAACAGTAAGCCAACTACCAGTACTATCGAATATCTCGTCTACCCCTGACCCGCTACTTAACCGCCGCCGTTCGCCGTCGGAAGTAATTAAATCGAATGCGGCAAAGACACCGCATTGCCATGCAAATGTAATTCATACTGATCTCATTGGTAACTAATCACTCTGTTTATAACATGGAATTTGTTTTGGTTTGCTTTGGGAACTTTGTGTTCATCTCAGTTTGGCGTGATGTTGAAATGTGCGCGTGTGTTTGGTAAGTTTGAAAAGAACGGACACGGGTACGGAACAGTAGTGCTGGGATATGGGAACAGGAATAGAATCGAACAAGTTCAGTGAATGTGAAGTGAGCAGTATAGGAAACGTCGACAGCGTGAGCGGGTAGAACATGGCACGAGATAATTAACTTTCGAGTCTTGTGACAAAGGTTGGACGTACCTGACTTGTTGATGGTAGTGTTGTGGTTGTTGAGCGTGATCTTGCCGTTCGGCTCGAGCTTTGTCTGGCTCACGGGTATCGGACCCGGGTTTGTCATGGTAGTCATCGTGGGCGCGGGCATCATCAAAGTCGACATGGTCAACATCTTCAGGTAGTTAGTGTCAAGGTACTTATATCTTTATTTACGTAGGTAACATGTAATCTATATAGATGAAAATATACTACATACATACATATATGTACCTATATATAAATATTTTCTTCGTTTTTTCTCTCTCTCTCTATCTATCTCTCTTTCTCTCTGTATATAATATATACGGATGAATGTTTATGTGAAATGTTTTTATAGTAAAATATATGGATGCTATGTTGTATAATGCAGGTACGTAATCTCACTGTGTAAAGTTCCGTACGTCATAGGTGACACAGCACCGGAACGCGGTGCATACAACGTCAACAAGCGCACGCACGTGTAAGTCCAGGCGCACTGGCCACGCGGACCGCTACGAGGAACAACTGAAGTAAAACGCACACGCACGGTCCATGGCCAAACAACACTGATTCTTGAAACAACTAACAGATAATATTTAACTGTATCCGGAGAATATTACTAAAGTTGCGACAATACTTTGATAGTTGTTGATGAATGAAACGCACGGAACACGGTCGTGCGGCCGTTACTGGTGAAGTGAACTGAGTGTCAAGTAGCTAAGTGTACAAACAGTAGAATTGTCGACTTCCTAGCTGGAGCGCAGCTGCGGGGTGGGCACACTGGAACACCACCACAAACACACTGGCACACAGGACTCGCGCGTTGACCAGGATCAGCCACCGATCCGGACTCCAGTAACGAACAACTCTAACTGATACACGTTCCCTTGTGTGGCGCGCCGCTTGTCGGTCGACGCCACCCCCACCAGGTTCGGAGTGTGCCGTGTCGCGTCGAGTCGCGGCGCGCCGGCTCAGAATAACGCGCCGCGCACCCTCCATACCGAACCCTCCGATCCCATGTGCTCATATCGCAGTGGTGCTCTGTATCATACACTCTCCATATAGCCACAAGGTGTATGTGTGTATATATGGCACGCGCGCTGCCACCATAGGTCTGCCGGTGCCTAGGTGCTGCCCATAATCCACACGCACACTTACAGAGATAAATAACTGGCCCGAGTAGGGGAGTGGGTCTAATGAGTACATCAGTAGTTACTTGATAGCACTACTCGCACGCTGTACATGCTTTCTTACTTTCCTAGCAAAGTCACTGACTGAGTTTCTCGGTGTGGACGCGTGTGTGCGTGTACGAGGGTGTATGTGGAAGTAAGCAGGTACCACCAGTTGAGTTCGGCGCGCCGGTAGTCCAACAGTGGCGCAAGCAACAGATCCGCGATGTATCAGAACGCTGAAGGCGACACGTGTGTATATGTGAAACGAAAGGGAGCATGGTGGAACGCATGCCATTGATTTCGATGGGCTTTTGGGAATCCAGGGTCGCGCATGTCGAGCCAAGCCTGTATGAGCCGGAGAGGAAGCAGTCAATAATTCATACATTAATCTCGGTTATTATACCCCTACCCCTATCGTATCCTATTCTATCCTACCGTACCTATATTTACGGGACGAGGGTGGACTATGGCCGACGGCGGGGATTTTGTCGGGTTGGACATGAATCTGCAAACGGCACTAGCTACCTACCTAACTTGCGATGCGACCAAACATGACGCGTGCACATTCGATTACCGGACTATGCTCTCTATTTGACGAGCTTCATCACCTCACTGCTTCCATCTACTGCTATTAACATACTGGATCCACGTTCCAGATGTACAACTTTACATCTCCTATGCTATGAGATACCGCGTGCATCCAGTAAGCATTGCTTCAGCATGTTCAGTACACGACTCTTTTTATACCTGGATTTCTAGTGTTTGGAGTGTACCGCCGTTGAAAAGAACGAATGTTTTTCGTGTAAGAATCTGAACTGACACATGACACAATTTTTATTCACGAGATTCAACACACATATGATTCCCCTTCACGTGTGCCGCGTGAAAGCTGTTGCTGGTTGGTCTTGTAAGTCGAAAACTTAAATCCCTTATTCATTATATGTAGAGGAATATCAGATGGAATACGGGATAACTGGTTTCATTAATCTTATATACTCGTAAGCAACGACTGATGGTGGTAATGGGATGAGTGTGGCGAGGTAGGAAGAATGAGGTGCTAGATGGGGACGAGTGAATAACAAACGTTCGACAAGTGCAGAAGCGGAATGAAGTGTGCACACGGACACCTCGCAACACTTGCCACTACTGTCATTGTAAAGCGACGGATACCTGTGTGTGTGTGTGTATATAGAACGGTATAGTCAGGCAGTATGGAAGTGCACGTGTACGTTATTAGGTGACACACAATAAGGCCACGGCGACGCTTCATCTCAAGTACCCTTACTTAACAATTATTGTCGAGAAGTGTTCGCACATTCGATAGCGTTACGTATGATATCGTGCAAGTATACTCTGTACAAGTACTCCACGTTGTCTGTCGTCGTATCTACTCTCAACTCGGTGTGTTAGGAGTGTCCTATTCCGTTACGTTCCAACCCAGTTCTGGTTACGATACTGGTCTAATTTCACACGGCCCAAGCTATACCGTGTTGTGTTGCTCGAGGAGAAAATAAAATATTTTCCAAGCTTGTACTACAGTTCATCCGAATATCCGAACAACAAACACCGAAGGCACGAGCGTTTCCTTCTCCTTATACTTGCCTTTGTCTCCAACTCTTACGACTCGTTTTAATTAAATGTCTATGTTGGAATATGGCGCGTTACTTGTAAATTATTTACAGATTTACAACATTCCGTACAGAACAGTAGAGTAGAGTAGAGTAGAAGATAGCAGAGCAGAGCAGAGATGTAAGTTCCGCAGTGCCGGGAGTTTATTTATAATGCAGTGCACACTGCCTATAATAATAATAATAATAACAATACTCAGCTGCATGTGTATCTACTCGAAACAAAAGAAGTACAACGTCCAGTGATACTCTGCTGTATAGCCGGCCTCCAGTGAAACGACGAATCTGACCCATAATAAAACGGAACGCCTTCACGTCCGCATCTCGTATAAATATTTAAACGTTGCCGTACTTCAAGAACATTAGACAAAATGTCTTTATTATGTAAATTCTGAGCAACTCTCGTCTTTCACGTGAAATATGTAAGAGCTATGCATTTCGAAATATACTTGCGCGTCTATAATATATTCCTCAATATGTATAGCGAATGAAATTAATTTAGATTTGAAGCTAAGAATGTAGTCGTTTGTCGCGCGCTATGTAAAAATACACTTGATTTTCATCTTTGACGGCATGTCAGAGAGTGTTTCTTTGGCGGATGTTTAACATTCTCTTGCTTAACAAGGAACATCCCTGCGACAGAGAAAGGTACGTTCGAGTGTAAACGGCTATGGGAGGCAGAGGCAGAGGTACCGGTACAAATCTAGAGACAGCCAACCTCCCCTGTACGAGTCTCGTCTCGTTCAAACAGAATACACAATAAGGCTTTCCGCTCGATGCCGCAGCAATGTCAATTTCAAATGTCTACGTTGGTGGCGTTTGTCGCCGTACAGATACGACTTGCCGCGTTTCCTTTTCATTCTGCTGCTAGTCGACTAGTTCTATACTACAACTATACTCTAAGCTGCTGTACTATGTTTTTACCTAAGTCACAGAGTTGCCTGGACACAGAGTTCCAGTGTAATGTGTGCACGTACACAGTTTGCAAATACAAACATCTGCATTTACTCCATACACTGAAATCTAGAATAACAGTCTGTTTTACCAACACATCACATGTTCAGTAGCCTGATAATTTTAATAAATAATTTCTTTAACGAATACCTGAAGCTATGTAAGTATGTAATCTTGATACGTCTGTATCTTATAGAAGTTCCGTGAGAAAATTCCATTGTTAACAATAAGCTTCATGTGCAATATTTTGTTTGAAACACCCGCATGACAGAATTACTAAGAGTAATATTTACTACGTGTTCTGTTAGTGGAATGTTGTAAGCCTGAAAGTAGTGCGTTGTGAGCAAATTAGTTTGGGAAACGGTGCCATCGCATATCCATACAGTGATAAAGATATTTCAAATGTGAGACATGGCAAGAATGTGAGGAGCACCGCTGCACCGCCACCATACCACGGTCTATGAAGGAAAACTAAGCTTATTTTACTAGGACAAGCGAGACTGCCTCTCACCCCTAGACACTTAATTCAAGTCGTATTTCATTGTGGAATACAATAGGAAACCTTTTCCTGAACTGAATTCGGTATAGAAAATGTATCTTCAACCAACTATTGTACGTAATAATAGCACAATTGAAACTTGGACGTTGCTCCGTTTTGCTGTAATGGTCACTGTATATCTCCAAAGATTTACTTGGACAAGACGAAGTATAAGCATTTCATTCCTAAGGCTTCAGTATCTTCAGTCAATTCATTCCTATCCTACCTATTACCTCTCTGCATATGTGTAATTGAAGAAATATTCATTTCTCAATACTTTTTACATTGTATAATGTTCATGTGGCAGATATATTTGAGATTATTTTCAAATAAATGTTAGATACATTTGACATGTTGGAATATGGTTCACCTGTCATACATGTTGAAATTATATTGCAATTTATATCGTAGCTACATTGGCCAATAAAATGTAAAAGTGTAATCGGGTAACGTGATATACTGGGGGACTTTGTAAAATTGATCTGATCAAAAATATAATTATTAGGCCGGCCTCGGATACTGACCTTGAACCGTGATCAACGAAATGATACAGAATTACTGCGAGCCGTGGTTACTCTGTACGCATACATTGGCTTATATTGATTACATTTCTAAACGAGCAAAAGAAGGGCGTTCAGCGTAAACTTTCATATAAAAATGAGATGAGGTCGATAAATACATATGAGTACATTTAGTGTTATTAATCAATTAAAATGGAAATATTTTTGCTTGTAGGCATATATGGTACGTATGTATGTATATGAAATTTAGAAAATCAATCTATAATGTAAAAACAAATACAACGTAACCACTTAATTAATATTGGGAAAATTAAACAAATATTTTACTGAATTTTGTATCCTCGTAATATTATTACAAAATTAAACTTTCATACTAAAATAATATGAACGTGTACGTTTCACATCAGCAAACAACGGTGCCAAATTCAACTAATTACACTCCATAGTTCATTACTTATTAAAATGATTACACTTTTATTAGTTCTTTAGTGAAATGAACATGAGTTTAATTACGTTGACTTGTGAAACACCTATTCCGTGTTTTAGTTTACTACAACCTATTTTATAGAAGGTCTGTTGCCGACATGATAATTATCGCTTTCAGTTAACTCTGTTCTTTATAAGAATTGTCCGTAATTCGATGTCGAAATGTTTCTGAAGTACATTATATTAGCGTATTCAGTACCGTAGTTCATTGTCTTTGTCCTGTAAACTGGGACTAACCCTTATGAAATCAAGGGTTTGGCGTAGTCTCTATTAGCAATTCGCGCACAGAATACGGACAGGCGGGAAAGCATGGAAGGCATTCAGTAACAGTCGACAATAGAGAACGTTAGTGTGGTCCAACAACGAAATGTCTCTTTTTTCGGAGCGCACGGTGGCGACGCTGAATAAGCATTAAAAAAGAGCATCAGTAGTCGGTCGGTATTAGATATAACCGGTAGCGAGCAAACGAACAGGCGAACGGGCGAGCAGGCGCGTTGGCGAACACAAGCTTTCGCAAACAAGCCAAGCTGACCGCGAACACGTACAGGTTCTGCATTTGTATTAATCAGTGAACATGTTTGCGTGCCGGCAACAGCCAACGAAAGAGCGGAGGTGGCGGCGCGGTAATGCGTGGGTAATAAGGCTGCGCATGTATTTGAGGGGAGCACAGAGCGTAGGGCTGGCTGTCTCGTATGTTCTCATTGCCTTGATTTCATGTACGCATTCATCCTCATTGCCCGACTCTCATGAAAAAATACTAATTGCATTTATCCATTTGGGTTTGTTAGTTTTAAATGGGGTGTTGTGTGTGTGTATGTACCGGTGTATATCCATATGTGCTTTGTGGGTAGTGAAGCTAGGTGTTATCGTTACTAGGCGCCTCTCGCTCTCTCTCTATGTCTGTATGTGTTTGTAGACTGAATTAATATTATAACGTAACGTATCATGAGCTGGCCCGCGAGCCTGGGGATGAGCCCTGAGGCAGCAGCAGTGCTATCTCGTTCCCTTGCACGCTATCCGACAACCAAGGTTGGCACGTCCATCACTGTTAGATCGATTTGCATGTTTGATAACGTAGGCCTGCGAAAGCCGCCACAAACGACACAAGCAGTTTGTCCACTCGGATGTTGTATGTAACCAACAGCGCGACTATCTACAAATAACTTCATTAAAGCCTCTTTATGATCAATTTCTGAACTGGACGCTATCTCGCCATTGCATCACTGCCCCATTTCATATTAATGTTTCATACATAGTGCACATATTACATATTCTCTATCATGTGCAAGCATACGAATATTTCACATCAACAATATCACTATCATTACAATTACATTCTGACACATTATTGTGATTGATGTTTCAATTACATTCGAAATTCTTTGTTACATCCGACATATCATGCGAATGAAATACATGGACATCAAATAATATGAAATGCAATTTTCTAAACTGACTGAAATAGGTACTAGTTTCACAATCAATAACAAGTCTATATGCATCAACAAGTAGACGTAACAAATTAGATATTTTGATCAATATTAGGCGGAATTATATTGCAATATATATGCAAGAAAGGTACATGTCTACATGAAATGTATACAGTAATATTTGTTAGAAAATTTAAATATTTACATGTGCGTATGATGACAGTTACGCCACTGGTGTCCACGTGGTCTGTCAAACAGGAAACGATGGGCAAATAACGGGCGAATTAATGGCACTCGGATAAAAAGTGTGCTGTAAGAGAAGAGAGATCGCAGGTGCGACGGTGTCTGCAGTGCCACTAGCGCTAGCGGTGGCAAGTTGACATACGGCCGCTGGTGGGCGACGGACGTCGACAGTGGCGTCGGTAGCGGGGTAGTGTGCGGCATGTGTACAGGGGGACTGCAGGCCAGTGCGGTGTGTTGGCCGGACATCGGGCAGGGAATCATGTGATGGCCGTGTGCAGTACAGTCCGTACGGTATATGGTATGGTATGGTATGGTAACGGGTGCACAGGCGCGTGTGCACCCGTTACGGATTACATTAAGCCTGACAAGTGGCAAGTGGCAGCATACGCGCCACCGTCATTTCAACATTAGTTATTACCCGCGGCTCGAAACATTTTTCCGCAGTGCAGGTAAACTGACACAACGCTCGCAACGAACACTCGGCCCACTGCATGCATTATTCTAACTTCTAACCGTTGATAAACTCGTTTGTTCGGGCCGGTTGGGCCGAGCGAAGCCGGCTTGGGCCGAAGTAAACAATGCTTATGAGCGTGAATGAGTGTACCTACACTAGTGACGTACATAAATACATATATGTATGTATATGCGGATAGGGTACGGCATGGAGTACGGGTTAGCAATGAAACCATGCCATCAAATGACGGGGTCGAAGTTG
Organism: Calosoma granatense; assembly: GCA_022063505.1. NCBI lineage: Eukaryota > Metazoa > Arthropoda > Insecta > Coleoptera > Carabidae > Calosoma > Calosoma granatense. The sequence continues at coordinate 3,596,739 of JAGJTL010000016.1, forward strand.
TTACTGTAAATGTGTACGGAGCGTCAGTGATAACTTGTGAACGCATGAATTCAGTGCAAGCAGCAATATACCATCCGTAATGGGCTGAGGCGATATAAATGGCAGTACACGCAACGTACGAGGCAAATTATTAATTAGCGTAGAAGAGTAGGCAGCGGTTATCTGCGGCCAGAACTGAGACCCGCATGCCGTTTGTGGTTGTGGCACAAGAATACCACCGCCAGAGTACCACTGACTGGCCGCTACTGTAGCATCGTCCGACCTACACATTCGCCGACACCTGGACCCATGAATATTCGATGAGAGATCTTGGCACTTGCGTCGTGCTATGCAGTATTTACCTCGCAATTCCACCTTCACACATGGACCCGACACGAAAAAGAATAGTGCATGAACACCATCTCTTTTCTCCGTCCGTCCATCCATCTGTCCACTGTTTCTATTTAACACTTTCATGTTCTAACATGGACTCTGGGTACAAGGGAAAAAAGGGTTTGTTGCTTCGTCATCATATTATGTACCCTTTAAGCAGCTATTCGTCGTCACAGCTTTGCTTGCGTCTGACAACGTTCCATTCAAATCGGAAGCAACACGTAACAGTTATCATAATTGAATATTTAAACATTTACTAGTCTAATTTGAGGTTCTCTTCTTGTACGAAAGTTGAATCTTAACCAGAAAATACTTGCATAAAGGTGAATATTCAGAAAATATGTAACAACAGATACTTTATATTCGAAATAAATTTCATTCATTACCACATTTTATTAACATTGATTTTAACCAGTATTAACATGATAAACTGTATGCTATCCAATCTACTTAATCGTAAATTGATCTTTGAAGCGATGGTTACTGAATTAAGCAGAGATAGGTAAATTTACTTTGCAAACAACACCTGTGAATAAACATCGATTATGATATTATAGAGCACGTTGTGTGTTTTACTGCATGGATGAGCAGTAATAGCTGCAATAAGATATCATTGTATCCGAGACTAAGAATGTGTTGGAATGCGCAAGACATTTTGTCAAACGACAAAATCAATGGCGCATTGTTAGAAAGTCGATCTAACAAAAAGATACACCAGTGTTACACAATTTCATTTGTTCATGGTACCCTTTAAAACTGAATAATTTTAATGGAACTTTTGTAAATCTGCAGAATTTTTCATTTATTTCATATACATAGTCATCTATGCTACATTTCAAATTTAGATCACCTATATATGTACGTTTATTTCGTTTTGATATTCCGTATGAAACGGTGTACATATGTATGTATATGAATATTTATATATAACTGTACAGAATGACGTATGGAGATGATATTTGTGTGGAAAAGGGGGACAATATGTAATAGTATTGAGGCCGATCTATCTGAATAGCATAATGGTAATTCGTACAACGGTTGTCGTAGAGCATAGGTTGTGCTATAAGCGTCCTATATTCGTATCTCTTTTGTAGAATTTTTGAGTTGCGAGGGAAGCATGCATTTGACAACAAGAGGCAGAGAGTTTTGGATGATAGGATGAGGATGGGCAAAGTAGGTAAAGGGGAAGTGTGTAGTGTAGAGCTTTGGGCTACTGTGTGTACCCTGTACTGAACCGTTTGATCTGTGTGTGGTACGTCGGCTGTATTACTGGAAACATATACGCAGTACTGTAATTAAAATGGTCCGAACCCCTCGTGTAAAACAAACAGCTGAATTTGTTTAGTATTATATTATTTGACGGTTGCCGTTTGTTTTCGATGCACCCGTATCGTATTTCATAGACAGCTGCGGGCACAAAATAAATGTGAAATGCAGCAAATTGTTATTTTCCGCAAAATTCGATCATAATATTGGGACAACATGTTTCATCACGGCCAATATAATCAAACACTGTGTTATTTTAACGATATCCCTTTCGGCCGCAGGCTATGCGCTGTTTGAGCGATAGTTTATGAAATACCTGGGGTACGTGATACTGCGTCGGTCCAGTACATGCACCACCGATAATGGATACCACTGGTTTAGCTTATATATATTCAGTGTTTCCCAAACGATGTCACATTATTCATGCTCAGTCCACACAATCAGTAATTACTGTTCAACAGTGTATTTCAAATAAATAAACTACTACTTCTCACGCATCACATATGACATTATTACATGTCACTTCGTCAATATAATCAATGTTGCAATTCCAGCTAACAGCTGGTATTTAATAACGATTCATTACGCTTTTATCAACATGCCACATATAACCTAAGCTACAGTAAGTACTGCTTTCATATATGATCCGGAATAACTGGATTGTGTTTTAGTCAAGTTAAAGTGTATAATTGGAAAATCTTCCTTTTACAAATGTGACCACGATACTGAAATTAAATTTAAGCAATGATTCCCAGTTCTCATTAATTACTGTTGTCGCAGTGTACTGCACACATTAGACCACAAACACGGCTGTAAGTTTAAAAATGCAGCGCATTATACTACCACAAAATCGGTATGAACGCTCTTTCATTCATTTACATAGGTCTGAATTACGGTTTTTTGCCACGTGACATTTACATAGTTTAACAGGCCTGGTTTTTTCTTTTTGTTCAAAACCTGTAACACACTATAGAAGAATCAGCACTGTTATATGAAAAACAATGATAAATGTAAGTTGATTACGACAATACCTAAAAAATAAAATGATTTTCTGAAGAAAGCTAGAAACATGTAATATGTTAAATATAACTATTTGTTTTCTAGTTGCTGACGCACAAGTAAAGCATATTTTATCAGGTTATCATGTGATATGATTTAGAATACCGCGTCGCATCTTCCCATGCCAAAAGGTCAGTACACATTTGGCCGCGGCAAATAAATATTGGACTAAATTATCCCTTATAAAAATCCTCAGTGCGTCACTGAACAACGGAAATTGATATATGTTATTTTTGCAAGTTTTTTCCTTTTCTATAAACAAATGTCATTCATCAATCAGGCTAGTATATTTAGTTTGAACGGATATCAGGTTTAAATGTAATATAGTCATTTAAAAAATTCGTTAGTTCAACACATGACACAAATATTCAGTTGAAATGAAACTTTCAGATACAAACAAGAGAATAAGTTCGAATTTTCTCAGCTGGGATTTGAACCAGAAAGTTATAATAGTACTTATTTAGATAATCTGGACTGCAAATAAATAATGTTGCAACTTTGATTGCTGAACTTTATGCAGCAAGCAAAAAACACCCCTATGTAATATGTTTATACTCGTAAAAGTATAATCGATAGTCAATTAAAAATAAATACACTGGCGTTTAGATAATTTTTTTCATGCAAAATTTCCCGTTTAACACACTATACTGGATAAAAATAATTTTCTTCGTGTAAATCGATAGCTTAGCTCACGTGATTAAAGTGCGACAGACAACTGACCGCGAAATAAATTATTTATTATCAGCTAACTAGTACATAGCAGGTGAAAATGCTGGTTATATATAATATGACAAAGAATCACAGTGAAGTATATACTTTATCAATAACATCTGAATTTGTTTCCCATTTGCTATTGTCAATATGTCAAAATCTTTTACATTTTAAATTCTAATAGCTGAGAGGTGTATACTGTTTCAGAGATATTTGTATGGTATATTGGTATATATGTATTGTGTTGAACAAGTTTTGGACTGTCAGAATATAGATCGTAGGGATGTGAAACAATTTAGAGTATACTAACTGCCAGAACAACACATACATATTTACGTACATGAGACACTTACTAAGCAAACTATAAGTTCAAGTTTCAGACAGGAAATTCTAGCGTCGTCGTTACAAAATCACCAGGTCAACATGGAAACACGTTGTACTTGCGGAAGTAAGACGTGACGGTTATATGATGGTGTTATGCAAAAACCCGATGTGTCTGTCGGGGAACACTAATGCTCTTGCCATCAGTGTTGGGTAGTGGTGTTTATATCAGTAGTATGGACTCACATACATGTACCCTGGCAACTACACAAAACATACACAGATGTACATGGGAAAGGTTTGCTTTACACAGACTGGTCTGTACATGTGAACATGAAAAAGCTCGAAGCATAATACTGTATAGGTTCGGCTTTATCTTACATATCAAATTTCAATACTGTTATCATAAACATAGAAAACAACGTACAAAAATCTTT